>JAMZAV010004017.1:0-180802 GCA_024449915.1 Sweltsa coloradensis
TATATTATTATTTCTCGTAGGCCTCACTCCTCTGAAGAACAGGTACATACTTGATCGCGATAACAAATCACATACAACTCGCTGTATGGGACACTTTTAAGGCCCAACTAAGCTGAAGAACGTTTTCTTTTACCCGATCACGATAACGAACCACATACAACTCACTTTGTTAAACGATTTCATCGTAGGCCTTATTCGGCTGAAGGAAACTGGTACTTTTCCCGATAGCGATAAAATATCACATTCAAAATCTAAAAAAACACTTTCATCGTGTTGGGGGGAGGGGGCGGGGGAGGGGGACATGAAAGGAGCCTCCACGAAGATTGTTAGAATATGAAAACGATTCAATCGGGCGTCCCCTGGAAACGACAAAAATGTCGGCTAATTCTTTCAAAACGGGAGTAAAGAGGAACGACTATTTAAATTTACATTGCGGGGCTATCTAGTCATAAGGAAATTTTAGTATCGGACATATGCAATAAATACAACTGGGATTTTTTGCTGGTCGAGGAAAGTACCAGAGGACCAACAAGAATCGGACCATAGATGGTAGGAATGAAGTTGATCTAGGAAATGCCTCATGCCAAATAATATGAAAGTGCAATATTTTCCAGATCGCGATTCACATTGAACTCATTGTATAAAACACGTTGGTCGTAGGCCAAGCTGAAGAACGGGTTCTTTACCCGATCGCGATAACAAATCTCACTGTATAAAACACTTTTTATTGTGTGGATCGTTGGTCTTGTGGTTAGCGTATCTGCTTCCAATGCAGAAGATCCAGGGTTCGATCCTGGCTAAATTCAGAAGTATTTTTTTCTGATTTGGAATAAGGGCCTAATTACATCAGTTCATTTCTAAGGATTTTGTAAACGGTGACTTTGGAGCCGTTCTAGCAACGAGGCACATAATAAATTTTAAGTTGTACTTATTGCTTGTCCATTTATTGTAATATTTCCTAATAAAAAATATCGATCTTTGGTTGGTTATCGCTCACTCGTTGATTACGTCGTGACATACAGGGTTGACTTGGTCGCTTTTGTTAACTGTCTTCCACTGAAAATCAGTTATGAGACTGAGTGGGTAGACTGTAATTAATATACCACACAAAAATGCAAAAACTTGCAAAAAAGGGGCCAAGCAGAAAACGAGGAAGATACAAGTGGCTCAACTGCATAAAGTGGTGATATCTAGGAGTGTGGCCAAGCCCATTATTTTGTTTAAAAAAATAAATATATTTATTCATTATATAATAGATTCATAATATATCAATATCCATATTATTATCTTATTATAATTATGAAATAAATATATTAACAAAAATAACATAAACATTAAATAAATTTATTGAAACATTTACATGTGGAAATATCAAAATTAACATACGCCATTCAAAATTTAAAAGCTTGGCCGATGAATTTTTAGCTTGGTTGTCGTTACTGACTAACCAAAACATAACCAATCCAAATCCATCGACCAAATTTTTAATTTTGAATTGCGTCTGTTAATTTTGATATTTCCACATGTAAATGTTTCAATAAATTTATTTAATGTTTATGTTAATTTTGTTAATATATTTTTTTCATAATTATAGTTAGATAATAATATGGATATTGATATATTATGAATTTATTATATTATAAATAAATATATTTATTATTTTAAACAAAATAATGGGCTTGGCCACACTTCTAGATTTCACCACTTTATGCAGTTGAGCCACTTGTATCTTCCTCGTTTTCTGCTTGGCCCCTTATTTGCAAGTTTTTGCATTTTTGTATGGTATATCAATAATTTATTTAGAACGAGCACGGTATGGATGCTAGCATGCAAGTAGAGAAAATTACTTTATTTACAAATCGCAGTTATATTTTTCTTTTTGCTTTATCTAAGCTTCCGGTCATCTAATCCAATTATCGTTTGTATAGCATATGGCCACTGAGATGACTGACATCGGTGCAAATTTTGGCTTCTCTAACATCATCCATTGCTTAGCAAAACACAAATTAAATAATTTGTTATTTTTGCATTATCTAAGCTTCCAGTCATCTAATCCAATTACCCTTTGTCAACACATGGCCACTGAGATGACTGACATCGGTGCAAAATTTGGCTTCTCTAACATTATCCATTGAGGCCCCACAAACTGGTACGGCAAGGGCCAGCCAGCCAGCCAGCCAGCCAGCCCGAGAAGAAAGTTATTTCGAACGATCTTGACGTCTTAATAACTTCTAGACGCATCATCAGATCGGGATGAAACTTGAAATGGGTCATCTCATAGTAAAAGCCCTTCGATTGAAGCAAGTTGCAGGTTTTTATCTCACATGGTTTCGCGTCGGCGACACCGTGTTAAGTGCTAATGTAGGCGTGCGGTAATAGGCGCTAGTGGAAGCGGAGCCGCGCGTGGCTTGGCCCGGTGCGCTCGCGCGCACCTTGATACGGATTTATCGATTTATATTAGTTTTCGAAGGCTTAACATGGCTAAAGAAATCAGTAAGCCAACTTTACACCAATCGCGATAACAAACACATACAACTCGCTGTATGTGACACTTTTAATGGCCTAACTCGGCTAAAGAACGGGTACTTTGCCCGACCGCGTTAACAAGTCTCATACAACTCGCTGTATATTATAATTTTAATGGACTATTTCGGCTGAAGAACGGGTACTTTGCCCGACGCTTTAAATGGCCTGACTCGGCTGAAGAACGGGTACTTTGCTTTTATTAGAGTTTTTTTTTTTTAGAGATGTGCAACAAATACAACTGTGATATTTTGCAGGTCTAGAAGACGCACAGAGGCCATAAAAAATCAGACCAAAGATTGGACATGAAGTTGTTTATGGCAATTCCTCTTGACGAATATGGAAGTTCAATATTTTCAAGATCGCAATAACAAATCACTGTATAAAACACTTTGATCGTAGGCCAAACTCGGTTGAAGAAAACGGTTACTTTTATTGATTGCGATAATTAATCACATACAACTCACTGTTGAAACACTTTTATCGTAGGCCTAACTCGGCTGAAAAAAACTGGTAGTTTCCCCGATCATGATAACAAATCACATTCAACTCACTATATAAAACCATTTTTTTTGTGTGGCTCCTTAGTCTTGTGGTTAGCGTATCTGCTTCCAATGCAGAAGATTTAGGGTTTGATCCCCGCTCAAGTCAGAAGTTTTTTATTTTCTGATTTAAAAATTTAATTCTATCAGTTATTGTCTAAGGTCTTTTGTAAACGGTGACTTTGGTGCCGTTCTAGCAACGAGGCACACAATAAATTTGAAGTTGTTCTGAATCGGCCTTGTTGATTCTGGCGTTAATCTACGGATGTTCGCTCTGTCCATACCATTGATTGTTATATTTCCTAATAGAAATTTCGATCTTTGGTTGGTTATCGCTCACTGGTCCATTGTGTCATTACCTACAGAGTTGTCTTTGACGCTTAAATTTTTGTCCCTTACTAAAAATCAGTTATGTGACTGAGTGGGTAGACTCTTAATGCGGATTTTTTTATTTTATTATCGTAGGCCTTACTAGGCTGAAGAAAGAAGAAGAGAAGAATCGCGAT
Organism: Sweltsa coloradensis; assembly: GCA_024449915.1. Classification (NCBI taxonomy): domain Eukaryota; kingdom Metazoa; phylum Arthropoda; class Insecta; order Plecoptera; family Chloroperlidae; genus Sweltsa; species Sweltsa coloradensis. Next base: position 3,572 of record JAMZAV010004017.1, read on the forward strand.
AACTAATTACATACAATCACTGTATAAGACACTTTTATCTTATGCCTAACTTGACTGAAGAAAACGTGTATATTTCCCGTTGTCTTTAACAAATCACATATATCTCACTATATAAAAAAACCTTTTACGTAGGCCTACCTAGGCTGAAGAAAGAAGAAAAAGAAGAATCGCGACATCAAATCACATACATATTTACGGTATGAAACACTTTTATCGTTGACCTACTTTGGCTGAAGAAAACAGGTATTTTTCTTGAACGCAAATACAAATTTGAAGTTGTTCTGAATCAGCCTTGTTGATTCTGGTGTTGATCTACGGATGTTCGCTCTGTCTATACCTTTGATTGTTATATTTCCTGATAAAAATATCGATCTTTGGTTTGTTATCGCTCACTCGTCCATTGCGTCGAGGCCTAAAAGTTTGGCTTGGACGCTTTGGTTTATTGTCCCCTACTAAAAAGCAGTTATGTGACTGAGTGGGTAGACTCTTAATGCGGATTTTTAAATTAATTTATCGCAGGCCTTACTAGGCTGAAAAAAGAAGAAGAGAAGAATCGCGATAACTAATTACATAGAATCATTGTATGAGACACTTATTCGAGGCCAACTTGGCTTAAGAAAACAGGTATTTTACCCGATTGCTTTGCTGCGTAAATCACCTTGCTCTAAAGTCACAATTCTTTCTTTCAATGTTCGCAGTTTTAAGTGCATAAAAAGACAGGCAGACCTGCAACTCTGGCTTGAAGACAAACATGCATCAATTATATGTGTAAACGACCCAACAGCTACAGGGTGTTTCGCAAAGACAGATCGGGCTCAAGAGGAGGAGGTGTTCTTCTCGCTGTGCGGCCTGAACTCTGTCCCGTTCGGAGACTAGATCTAGAGTTGCCGGATGCGGAAGCTGTGTGGGTAGAAGTAATGGTTGGTGCAGACAAACTTCTAATCTGCTCTGCATACAGGGCTCCTAATTTAACTGAAAATGTGAATGGTGACCTCATAGCATCTCTTGATCTGGCTCAAGATGTCCAAAGCTCAGTGAAAGCAACCGTTGTCTGTGGTGACTTTAACCTAAGTGTTGATTGGCAGAAATATCCCATACCCCTTAATACAGTTTCCAATCGTTTTTTATCGGCATTTTTAAACCTATTTTTGCAACAACTCGTCACAGAAGCTACACGAATTACAGCTACATCTCGATCGTTGTTGGACCTGTTTTTCTGTTATGACCCAACTCTGATAAAGGATGTATCAGTAATTCCTGGCGTTAGCGACCATCTTGCTGTTTCCACTACTCTTCAACTGGCACTTCCGAAAATTAAGAGGCTCAATGTAGATGTTCTTAACTATAAAAAAGCTAAATGGAATCTCCTTCAATCTTTATTCGCAAAACACTTACCTTCTTGTTCTTTGGATAACTCAATTGAACTCATGTGGGCGGATTGGTGTAAAAACTTCTGGTGGTGTGTAAACCAAGCAATCCCCACAGTTACAATTAAAGGTAAACGGCGCCCTCCATGGATAACTAAACAGCTAATTAAACAAATTCGAACTCGGGATGCACTTCATAAAAAGTGGGAAAAAGTTCCCTCCGACACAAACTGGGAGAATTACCTGGTGTTACGTAACACCACTAGGGCCGCGGTGAGAAATGCCCATTTCGACTATGTGTAGGAGCTAGGAAAAGCACAAAACTCGAAACAGTTGTGGAAATACATTCATTCCAAACGGGGCAGTGCTGCTCCCTTGCATTTTAACATTAACGGAGTTAAGGTGTCAGACTCTTCCGAAATCGCCAAGAGCTTTAGCGCAAAGTTCAAAAGTAATTTTTCAGTTCCCCTTGCAAAAAGCAAAAATGTAGGCCCAATATTACCCCCATCTCGTTCAAATGCCGGCATACCATTCTCAAACGTCTACGTTACTTCGTCTGAAGTGTTCGCTGCACTCAAGAAGTTACGCCCAGGTTCAGCCTGTGGGCCTGATAAGATTCCTTCTCGTGTACTACACGTATGTGCTAGATCCATTGCTCCGTCTTTGGCCTATCTATTTCACGTTTCTCTAAATTCCGGAACCATACCTCAACAATGGAAAACAGCAAATGTGGTGCCAACTTTTAAATCAGGGTTGAGGGATGGCATCAATAACTATCGTCCGATATCTCTCACCTCAGTAGTATGCAAAGAACTGGAGAGAGTTGTATCCAAGCACCTAATTCACCACCTTCAGACAAACCATTTCCTTAACAAACAACAACATGGGTTTATTCAGAGACGCTCTTGTGTCACGATGCTAACTAAGGCCATAGATATGTGGCAACATGCTTTAGACAGTGGAACGTCGAAGCAAGTTGATGTGGTTACCCTCGACTTTAGCAAAGCGTTCGACCAGGTTCCTCACGAGCGTTTATTGATGAAACTGGAGTCATTGTACAACGTTAAGAGGGTACGCTGAGCTTGGCCCAACTCAAATGCGCGCAAACAGGTGTTGATGATTTCTGCTGAATGGTTGGTAATATCAATGCCAAATTTTGAATGGATGTTAATAAAGTACTTTTATATTGATATCCGTTATTGGTTGCACAAAATAAGCGTTAAAGATCCATTGCGAGACATAAGTTCAAAACGTGAAAAATGGGAAATCCAAAACATGGATTACAAATCTGGAAATTCCCACCAAACCGTTTATCTCACGATAAAACCAAATTAACCTGCGCGTTCACATTGATTTAAACGTTGGGTTCCATTATGCAAATTTGAGTTAAAAAAATCTGTTCACTTGGAATAAATTCCCGAAGTTTTCCAATATTGAGTAAATTACTGTGATTTCACCATTTTGTAATTCAAAATCAAGGAATTAATTTTGGAATACGCGTACTGGATAACATAGATTTATTCTGTATAAACGTCAGTGTGAAATTTGATAACGGCGTTATAAACCGTTTACCCTAAAAATCCAGAAAGCTGAGCGCTTAAAGTCGCCTCCGTTCTAGCCTCAGCATACCCTCTTAAGGGTAAAGCATTAGCTTGGATATCATCGTTTCTTTGTAACAGGCGTCAAAGGGTTGTTTATGACGGTGTTTCAGCTACGGATGTCACTGTCACGTCTGGGGTACCGCAAGGTTCCGTTCTGGGTCCATTGTTATTTGTGATATTTATGCTAGATCTACCGTAGTGTGTTGATTCAAACCTGCTGCAGCATGCAGACGACTGCACATTATTCAGGCCTATCTCCAGTTTAGAGGACATTCACACACTTCAGAGTGATCTAGCTAATATTAAACTGTGGTGTGATATCAATGAAATGAAACTCAACCCGTCTAAGAGTAATGTGTTTACACTGACCCGTACTAAAGTCATATTAGATCACAATTACAGTATTCAGGAAACTCAGCTACATCGCTGTAAATCCACCAAACTTTTAGGCCTCGTAATTACAGAAAATCTCAAGTGGAACAAGCATGTGGACGTAGTTCGGGCAAAGGCTTCTAGAACGTTGGGCTTTATTTCCAGGAGCCTCTATGGGTGTCGTTCAAGCGTTGCTCGATCTATGTACCTCACTCTTGTACGACCTATCTTCACTTGGGCTACTCCGGCATGGCACCCTACAACAAAATCTAACCTCTGTAAGCTAGAATCTCTTCAAAACCGCGCGACTAAATTCATACAGAGAGGTCGATGTGGTGGATCGGATGATAGATTAGAGAGGAGCCGAATCCCAAGTATTGACAACTTCCTAAAACAAACAGATCTCATATATTTGAAAAAGTGTTTCTGCGAAGTGATTGACCTAAACCCTTTAGAACGAATCAGGTTGTCCTACCGGTCTGTACCTCTGAAACACAGTGTATTTTTGACACCACCGATTGTACGTACAGTTGCGTATCAATCAGGTTTTTACTGAAGATCAACTGCTCTCTGGAACGCGTTGCCTGTCACTATACTAGGAAAACGCTAAAGTCCCGCCGCGTTGATGGATGAGCTTTTTTTAAAGTTTTTAGTCTGCGTGGGATATCTTTACTTTTGCGAGTGCTTTGTTGCTTTGTTTTGCTGCCCACGCATTGTAGGTGATTGTTGTCAAGTTTCTATTGTTACTTGTCAATTTGTTATTATTTACCGTTAAAAACTTATATTAAAAGCTTTATTTCTATGGATTCTGGGTAACTTTGTCAACTTTTTCTTTCAAAAGGTACTTTATCACCATAACCTTAATGTCTATGGATAATATGAACGTTGAAGCCCCAAACGTTTGGTCAGAATTGGCCCAAATGGCACGAAAATATCGCATAAAAATCAAAAAAAATTATATTAAAAGCTTTATTTCTATGAATTCTGGCTAACTTTTTCAACTTTGTCTTTCAAAGGGTACTACATCATTATAACCTTAATGTCCATGTATAATATGAACGTTGTAGCCCCACCCGTTTGGTCAGAATCGGCCCAAATGTCACGTAAATATCGCACTTAAAATCGAAAAAAATCGTTATATACGATAATCATGAGAAATATTTCTTCGATTGTACCCAAAAACAATACACCTCTAAGTTTAGAGATTTCGAAGGTACCCTCAAATTTTCATCAAGATCGGATATGACGTTTGCCTGGTAGAGAGTTAACAAACAGACAGAAAAACAAACAAACAAAAAAACAAAAAAAAAAAACAAAAACCAAAAAAAAAACACCCGAGCTAAATTTTTTGGGGGTCAGTGAAATTGAAGTCTTCGCTTCGCTCATCCAAAAAGCTAACTCAAATGTGAAACACTTTATTTCTGCAATAAAAGAATTGTTTACTAACCCAGCCTCGCGTGAATCTATTCGCAACAATAATTCAACCAAATCATTCTCAAAATTTAAATTACAATAATCTGATATCTTATCTCTCATATGTAAATGTGTAATTTTCTCAATGAATGAATTTCATCGCTACCATTAAATTCATCTTGTTGCAGTACAGTAGTCACCTTCTGACAATAATGGTCACAATCATATAATTATTTTAAAAGTTCATCAATATCGTAATTACCATTACCAGTAACCTCACTTCATTGCAGTACAGTACCCATTTTCTTACATAAACTTACTGGACATAGCAATGCTCGCTTTAACTGGACACTCATTACAGTCTCTTCTTAAGATTAATTGCATTATACTTAAGAATTGTAATTACTAATATAAGTTTATTCTAAGACTTAGATAATTTCCTAGTTACTTAATTATTATTATTATTATTCCTCTGTTTATGTAATTAGCCATAGCAACTATATTATTTTGTATAATTATAACATATCTCATAGCCATATGGCCTGCTAGTGCGTGTACAGTTCTCTGGGGAAATACAAAAATTGAATATTATGCATTAATTGGAATATTGTTCACCTAATTTGTAAAGTTTTATAACTAGTAACTTCTTTAGATTTTAGAACAGCTGTACATTATATTATAAAATTCACATTGCTAAATTGAAAAATTTAAAAATTTAAAAAAATAAATGTAATGTGCTCTGCTATGTATACTAGGGAAACGCCAAAGTCGTTGTCAAACGAGTGAGTGAGCCAAGTGTTGAGTACCCGGGAACATCCCCTTTCCTCCCCTATACCTAAGGCTGGATCTAGTCCAGTATGGCCCATGGGGAATGATACCGAGTACTCAACACATGGCTCACTCACTCGTTTAACAACGACTTTGGCGTTTCCCTAGTTATTTAAATCGAACATTTTAAATGCGAATCGTGTTCAAAACGTATTAGCGTAAAACATTAACAAATTTCCAAGATGAAACAAAATCACCTAATTTTTATTTCCCATTTAACACCCCTCAAAAATAATATGTGGATGTAAAAATATAAAAAAAGTTCGAACTAACGGGCATCGAACCCCAACCCTCCGTGCGGTAGGCTTAATGCTTACCACTGTGCCATGTCAGCCACGCAGATTTTGTCCCGCTAGCTGCTACTACACAAATGCTATCGATAATTTAAAAAATCACATTTTTATTTATTGTAGGATTAAATCGCAATGGATCTAGCTGATTTTGTTAACAGTTCTCAGTATACTCGTACCGGATGTCTGTTTAAAATTTCAGCGAAATCTGTTCAGCGGTTCGGCTGATTTTCGACGTACAGACAGACAGACAGACAGACAGAATCACAGAATGAGAGCCGTTCCAGTTGAATGGAGACACTCGGTCGCTCCGCTCCCTCGTTTAATTATTTTATAACTGCTTTAGTTTATAACTTATATATTGTATTTTAGTTTGTAGAAAAATTTGTTTGTTATGCATTATGTGTTAGTTTATAAATGTATTAATATTGTAGTAAATGGTGGCAAGACACTTTTGTGTTATGGGGCTATGCCCTTTTATTCTTGTCGCCATCACTATGCTCTGTATATGGTTTAATAACTGTACGTTGCAAATTGAAAATAGATAATAATAATAATAATAATAATAATAATAATAATAATAATAATAATAATAATAATAATAATAATAATAATAATAAATCACAATTATAACGCACTGTATAAAAACTTTTAACGGAGGCCTATCTTGGCTGAAGAAAGAAGAAAAAGAAGAATCGCGACAACAAATCACGTACATTCACTGTATGAAACACTTTTATCGTTGGCCTAGCTTGGCTGAAGAAAACGGGTCTTTTTCTTGATCTCAATTACAAATTTGAAGTTGTTCTGAATCAGCCTTGTTGATTCTGGCGTTGATCTACGGATGTTCGCTCTGTCTATACCTTTGATTGTTATATTTCCTGATATAGATATCGATCTTTGGTTTGTTATCGCTCACTCGTCCATTGCGTCGAGGCCTACAGGGTTGGCTTGTTGTTGTTGTTTTGAGGATGTTATTTAAAAAGAGAGAGACAGAGAGAGAATTAACCCTCCTATTATTTTTAACCCTATTAACCCGTCAAAACACGACGCCGAGGGTTTCGTCAAAATTTGTTGGTCTGTATTTTTGTTTGTTAGAACACTAAATTTCCATTTCTCATAGTTGGCCATATTTTCATTTATATATTATATTTAGAGTGTTCAAAGCTCTAACAAAATGTTTATATTCGGTCAATGTTGCAAAGTTTTTTTTATCAAACGGGCCGGTATTTGGGAAAACAAGTCATGTGCGAGGATAAGGATAACCTTCCCGAGAAACCCCTCCCCCCCTTCCCCCACAACCCCTCTAGCCGTCCGCGGTGGTACACACGATTAGGGCACTGGTCCGAAGCATGTGGCTCTATAGGACGTGGGTTCTTATCTCGCATAAGGCATGGTTTCTAATTGTGCTCCATCGTTATCTATCAATACACATCTTCTCGAATAGCCTCAGTGCATTACTATGAGACGTTAAGCAACACAAATCTTGAATAGGTAAGTTTGTATGTTAAAGTAGGTTGTAGCGATTTGTATCACAAATATTTTTGAAGCAACTGATTTTTAAAAAGTAACTGGTTGGCGGTGGCAGATAGGAGATATTGATGTAAGGTAGTACTATTTGTCTCTTTTGGAGATGTTTAAGCATTGTTAGATGTGAGCTTTTAACATAAAAAAATTCGCAATAATTTTGTGTATCCATAGACACAAAAATCTCATTTTTGCAGAAAATGGCAGATAGAAGGTATTGGTTCTTCACCATCGTTATGCAATAACTATTGTTTCTGTTTATACATTCCCATACTGCACAAGCTAAAACAATATCAAAACAATCCAGAAAAATACTTAATCGCATTTAAAACATAATGTCTAGCATAAATTGAAACGTCAAATCGCCATCTTGAATAGGTCAAATTGGCTTGTTCACGCAAAGCTCCGCGCAGATCGCGCCACTGCACTAACCCCCAAAACCAGGGTCCACTAGATACTTATTCCGAGCTGCTTGTTAGGTATCTAGTGGACCCTGCCCTAAGACCGTGGCGGTGTTTGAAATAAACTATGTATAGCAGGCTCTGCATTGTCAAATCTGTATGCTTCCTCGATTGTTTGTTTACGTATTGTTTTACCATTCCTTCTTTAATCAATGGTTTTACGTAAGTAGTCGTACGGCCTATTTCAAGTAATTTTATTCAATGGCATATTTTGTTTGTTTAAACTTTTAAACAATGAAAACGTGAACGATAGGAAAATTAAAATAAGAGCTGAAAGCACATGGCGCCGTTGATGTCTAAACCTGGGGCCTAGCACTGTTATTGAGATTAGACCTAGGCCTACTTGGAATAAGGCTACTAAGGACTAGGGCCTAGGCTTTTCTTCAGCATTAGATGTAGACCTAGGCATATCAATATCATGGTATTATAAATTAGCAAGTATAGGCCTAGGCCCTACTTGCATACGCCTCAGCAAAGCCTAGGGCTTAGTCCTAGCCAGTGTTGATTTGTTGACATGAGAGAGGTTACGTAGGCAGGAGGCCGAATAAAGACACAATTGTCAGTATATTATGTGTGATTGTATTTATTTGTAGTAATAAACACGACAGTATGCCCTCCTCTCTCCTTACACGAATACACACAGCAATTGGGCATTTGCTTTCAACATAAAACTATGCAAACTGACAGTAAAAACAGTAGGCTGCTGACAGCTATGAGCAGCCATGACACCCGCAAGTTGGGCTATCACCGCCGTCTACACTCTACATCCGCCTTTACAGGCATTCAGACGGCGGTGGGGGGTTAGTACAATAGCGCAGCGTGGTGAGTAAAAGTCGCAGTGAACAAGCCAATTGACGCTTCAATTTGCTACGCTAGCGCCTGAACGGACGTATTGGAGACTGGGGATCTAGCCTATAGGTGAAACCAGATAAGCTGTCGGTCGCCGAGGGATCGCAGCACTGTCGTCCACGCACTATGGCCACAGGATCGGCAAAAAGTAAATAAAATAACGGTCTCTAAAACTGCTTTCGGAGAATAACACGACTATTTTAAAGCCAAGGCCTGCCCAATATATCCTAAAAATAAAGTATTCATGAAGTGTACGAATAAAATCAAGACTTTTGATGCTCCTAAACATTGACATCACATCTGGCGAGGTTGGCATTATAAACAGCTGGAACTTTGGACACACCATTACCAACAAGGCAAAAAACACTTTCGTAATCGTGATTACTTAAAATCATTATTTCGCTAAAATACTGACTCTGTGGGACGAACTACTTTATTCACAGCTTATAAAATGTTGATTTATGTGATAACATATCACGATAACATGACCAAATACGGTAGGCCCTACCTAATGCCAATTGTGTGTAAATTGTCAACGTTGGCGTCCGTGCTCTCGCTTGACCTTGACGTGCGACAGCTTATCTGGTTCTACCTATACTACCTAATATCATTGGGTGAAACGATGTGGACCAAGTTCGAAAAGTACGAACACATATTTTAGGTTAGATCGTGGCGTTCCCGTACTTTTGATTGCGACATCGAACTTTGTCTAGTCGTACACAATGCCGTGCAGTAGTACCCCACAACCAAGTCCTGGGAGGCGCCTTACACCCATGACCTTGGCCCGACGTTCACTGGCACATCCACGTCGGTGCCTGCTCTTATATACCCCCACCTCGTGACGTGGAACTTGTACCCACTCTCCGCGGACCGGCACGCGATTAGAACGCGCCGTTGTATGAACGACCTCTCCCCCCTCCAGCATGCTGCTAGCTGGAGCCCACTATAAGAGCACCTGCTTCACCTGGTGGCCCGCAAGTAGACGCTCGGACGGCTAATACCATGGTTTAGCCTAGCTCGTGATGGCCAAAAGGCGGACGAGCTGCACTGACACTCTGCGAAGTTCACGCGTATTGCTAGTGGCTGGGGGTCGTGGGTTTACTTTTACATTCGCTTCTTTGAGCCTATCGTTTTTTGTTTGCGAAGTTTTAACAGCGATTTCAAATTGAACGAAATCATGTGTTGTTTAGTAAGAGCCTCGATAAGGTACTTTCAGAGAGTGGCCGTAAAAGGCCGTGATCACAGATAATAGAGTCTGTGCCGTGATGATTATGGCAAACCATCTCTTAGCTGTGTCAACTGCCGGAAAATAAACAAATGTGGTGAAACAGACTTTTAAAAAAATTTTGGCCTACAACTGGCTTCAACTTTCTAAATCTGTTTCAAGCCCCATTTGTTTACTTTGCAGCAGTTGACGCAGCCTAAATATGTTTTGGCAGAAACATGGCGGCCTTTAATTGCCACTCTCTGAAAGTAACTTATCCAGGCTCTACTATAGACTATAGAGTACTCCTAGCAACAGAGAGCAAGGTATACGGCGACAAATCAAATACTTGATTCACTTATATCTCGAATATTGGTATCAACGAATAATGTACTTTATATGGTTTTCTCAAGATTTTCGAGCTTCCTTTGACGACAACCGTTAATACGCTAGAAATATTTTATTTTTTAATATAAATTAATTACTAGGAAGGAAATCCTCATTGAAAAATTTGATCTTCAAGTATGGTATAATTTTCCAAATTCTCAAATACATTAGCTTGCCGAACAGGTGTGGAAGAATATTATTTAGAAATACATATTTTACCTTTTCTGGGCGAGTTATGTATTTATAAAAGTACTTATAAGAGAGAACCAGGTTGAGTATCCCTCTTAACTAAATGCACATCCACACATTAGGATTTTGAAGACACGTATGATTGAATATCATTCTTGGGAAAAACTATAATACTTTATTAGTAGTTTGTGTATAATGATACTGAGCAAGAGCTGTTAGTAGGATTTGAAGCATCTTAAGCTCGTGACTGAGAAAAACTTTGGAATGTCTTCAGTCAGGGTTGCCAAGGACTGGGATCAAAGCGACGACCTCTCGAATCCGACACTTGCGCGAAACACTTGAAATACCTCCCTCTGTCGGTTATAAGGCCTCAGTGGTTTCTATGACTAAATCACATAATGAATTAGAAATACTTGAAAAAAAATCTTTGTGTCTAAATAAAGTAAAGGATGGGATTTGAATTTTAAAACATTCATCTAACTAGATCTTGTATAACGACATCAAACTTATTTCGTCGGCTCTTCGCACCTATGTATATCGGCACTTGTGTGCTAATCATGCACCAATGCCAACTATATACACCATCGATCATAAGCTTAAATCAAGGGGTCTAGTGTATCTATTGTGCACAGCCCTTGATTTACTTCTGGTCAAGCGTATACATCGGGACTATAGTTTAATATACGAATCAGAAGTAAAGAAATCCATCCCGATGGGGGTTCGAACCCGAGTCTCCCACATTCCAGGTAAGCGCCTTAGCCAACTAGAACACTGAGACGGTAACAAATTAACTTCTGAATATTGGAGTTGCATTATAGATCTGAATAGATGGAACAGTACTGCAACGAATATCTGTTGCCTTTGAACTGACCAAACAAACATACTTAATGAATGTGGAATGTGGGAGACTCGGGTTCGAGCTCCGATCGGGATGGATTTTTTAACTTCTCAATTATTAAATATTTACAATTTCACCTACGGGAGTGTTTCTCGACCAACCAAATCGAGAAACTATAGTTTAGCTTGCATTTGTGGCTTATTATGCACCAATAATACTTTTTTTTTTAGTCTCTATTTGTAACGGATAATGTAATCTACTAGTGCAAATTTAATAGAGAAGGGAGGAGGGAAACCCGGTACCGGCACGTAGCCTACTCCTTTCGAAAAGTACCAAAGGGACCAACGGCTTTACGTCCCATCCGAAAGGACGGTGTAACTTTGACAGACATAGGTTCCTCCACTAACCCGGACTGCCGAGCAGACGTCAAAGAGAACGAAGCTGTCACACAAAGCTTTCGAACCCTAGTCTGCTCTAGCCAGCGGTATACGTGTGTTTCAGGGCAGAGCGGTCACCCACTCAACCCCTGACCACGCCCGATGTTGCTTAACTTCAGTGTTCGAGTGAGAACTGGTTAAACGACCGCGGCTAAATCGCTGGCTTTGTGTAGACTGTAGATTTTGTGTGACTGTGTGGCCATTTTGCAGAATGTTGTGATGGACACAAACCTAAAACTCGTGCCAAGTCTATCAGAAATCAAAACCACGACATCTTCATTCGGACGTCACGTGCTAGCACCGTGCCTTTCTTTGTGAAAGAAGAATAGGCGTAACCGGCAGCTCTTTTCAAGAAGATGGGCGTTTGAAAAGTGCGATTTAATCGTATATTGTCTACTGCTCCATATTCCTTGACCCCGAACTACAAACTGGCTCTACAATAATCGTGAACATCTGCTCGCAGGTGGACCAGTATAAGCTTTACATTTCATTTCAAATTCGATCTGATTTAAATGAAACTTTGACCTCACAATCACACTCTCAAAATCCCGTTTTGCATTGCACGAACCATATATAAGACTTGGAAATACTTAAATAATCAGCCTTCTCTCTTTTAGAAACGCCATCAAAAGTGTCAATAAGACTTACATAATTGTTCTTGATGATTACTTTGGGATATGCCTGTATATTTGGTAACCGATCTTGGAACTATAAATACTTTTAGACTTATTTGCTCAATTAATGTATCAGCTTTTTAAGTTTAAACTTACCGTGTTTATTTGACTCTGGACGAGTAGTTTTATACCGGCCAAGTAGCTTCCAAGTTCACCGAACAGCCGACAGGTTTCGCACCTAGATTGCAAGGTTCACTAATTCTGCTAGCGCAGTTGGTTCTTTCTAATCTAATACACTTAACAACAATAAAACAAATGTATTATACCGAAGGACAAACAGACCAAGCCACAATTGCTGTATTATAAATCAATCCATTAAAACAGTGTAGCAGTATTTTATTGTTGATCTGTATTATTTGGATTAAGGGCGCGTCAACCATTAGGTCGCAATGCGCCACTCTAGCCTTGGGGGTTGTGGGAAGGAAAATCCCATGCTGGTCGGTAAGGGGAGGAAAGGTGTCGTCGTCGTCGGGGAGGTCGTTCTTAAGTATCCTCGACGAAAGAAAACATTGTGAGCAATAATAATAAAAATAAGCAACTAATTTTGTTACACATTGAGAGAAAAATGTCATTGTTTAATCTTTTAATGCTAGGTCTAGTTCTTCCATCTAGCAAGCGAATCAATACAAGAACACAACAAAAAATAAAATACAACAATACAAAAATTATAATGCACATAGAAATAAGAAATATACAAAAATTCAAAATTTACTAACTATAATTGTGAAAAGAAAACAAACACGTCACCATTTTCAAATATTTACAAATAACAGACAAATGGTATAATTGCCACTGCCAGGCTGGAGTCAGCAGGGGAACCATGACGCGTATCCTTCCTCCCACGTCCCAAAATATTGATTGATTTATTTATTTAAATTTTGAATAAATTTTGGAAAAAAATGTATTTAAAAAATAAGATTTTTTTTATTTTTGCCCACTTATTTGTGTTTCGATGTAGTTTTTTTGTAAATTTTTCCACCGCCTTTTAAATATACTTTTAAGGCTCACAAATTAGTTTGACTGACCACGACTTTTTTAAATTCCAATAAATTTGCTATTTTCTAGTTAGTTTCCTAGATAACCTGTCTGTTTGTTCTTCGGTTTAATTAATTTGTTTCATTGTTGTAGAGATTGGTCGTAGCCTGGAACCAAAGTTGTTTGAATCACATTCTTATTAACCTCTTTGCTCGGGAAGTTATTAAAGTTCTTGGACCCAGCCTTCCGGCGGGCTAGACTTTCCGCGTGAGTAGGGAGACCTGCGTGTTGATATCAACGTTGAACTGGACTTACGCAACTGAAGACACTTAAAGAATACTTTAATAATTACATGGCACGTATATTTCGAGCGACCTTGCTAACGGTTTAATACGGCCTTCGACTGACCCTTGCAAGGCAATGTTCTAGCCATGGTCCGTTAGAATTCAAACAGGCGGTTACATCATAATACTACGAGTATAAGTACTAGCCCTTCCCCATTTACAGGAACTTTATTTAAAAATGAAACTTTATCACATTCCAGTTCTTATTTATTAATGAAAAACAAAAATAATCAGGTACTTGGAAGAAATTGCGGAATTTCACAAAAATATAGTAAATTACTGAGACTTCACGAAAATGTGTAGAAATCGATGAATGAATTTTAAGAAATGTGATTAGTGGATCTTATAGATTGTACCCGCGATTGTTCCTATATTAACGCTCACCCAACATAGGCTGTTATGAATTTGTAATTTACCGTTTACCCGAACCGTTTAACCGCTGAGGCTGGCGCGGAGACGAGTTAAGGCGCCCAGCTTTCTGTTTGTTTTTTTTTTTTTTTTTTTTTTGGGTAAACGGTTTATAAAACAGTAATCAAATTTCACACTCACGTTAATAAAGAAAAAAATATTCTATCCAGTAGGAGTATTCCTAAATTGAAGCATTGATTTTGAATGAGTGAAATCACAGAAATTTATTCCAACGGTACAGATTTTGTTAACTCTAAGTTGCATACTGGATGTCAACGTTTGAATCAATGTGAACGCGTAGATTAATTTGGTTTTATCGGAAGGTAAACAGTTTGGTGGGAATTTTCAAAATTGTTTTGGATTTCACATTTTTTCCGTTTTTGACATAATATGTCTTGCAACAGATCTGTAAGGCTTATTTTTTAAACCCAATTGCGGATATCAATATTAAAAGTACTTTATTAACATCCATGCAAAATTTGGTAATGATCTTACCAACCGTTCAGCTGAAATCATCAATTCCTTAGTTCGCGCATTTGAGTTGGGCCAAGCTCAGCGTCCCCTCTTAATGTAATGACATTTTATCTCTTCCTATATTTGCACATGAAAACCAACGTATAAAAACTATGATGAAATTATTAATTTTAATTCGTGTGCATTTCAAAAACTCGTTAAACAAGTAGGCCTACCTCAATAACGGTGTATTACCTTGGTAATTAGCTGGCGCCATGCTTGTTAGGATATAATCGACAGGTTAATGGATATAGTCCAGGGATTCTGATTTGGTGAAGATCAACATATCCCTCAGGTAGATTTGAAATCAGAATTTTGATTCTAGAACTTATACTTAAATCTGTAATCAACCTTATCTATCAATTAATACACAAACATTGTACACAACATTGTAACATTGTGTAACATTGTAGTTTTTTAATTCTGAGTCAATGGGCAATTATTGTGTTTTTAATACAACAGATTTTTGTATTTAATTTAAATAAAAGTTTTTTCTCTATTAAAATATAATCAACCGGTTGGCGATTAAGCCAGCGCATATAAAGCCGGGTTACTTCTACATTTACAAGTGTTCGTGGATTTGTAATAGACTTATAGATACAGGCAAGAAGGTAGCAACTGATAATTTGTTCCGAGAATTTTCAAGAACATTTTTTGTCACAACACGCAAATCAGAACTGTTCATGGCATTCCAGCTGTGAAATAACCCAAATTAACATAACAAATTACTTGCAATATTGATTTCCAACTGATGTCTATCTAATATTTGAAATTATGTTTTGGAAATTTTACTAATTGAGATGAAAATTGATGTCAAGTAGTTACGATTTGTTGCATTATTTGGTCAAATGATCTATTGGAAAACTGTCAATTGATTGTTGATTTATGATGCCATGATATTTCCATATGAAGAGATATAATTTTAAATTCCAAATCAATTGGATGTTCCACTAATATTAGTTGATATCAATTAACCATTATTAACCATTATCTAACTTCTCCATCACACACACACAAAGTGAAGCTGAATAGAGGCACTTTTTACCCTGTATCTTGGATAATAATAGTAAATAACGGTATCATCTTCATAGAACATAAACAAAATAAACAGTAATGCCAATACAGTGAAGCTGGAAACTTGGCTTACTAATTAATAATTATAATGTAGACTGTAGACTGTAGAAGATGCTGTGGCGTGTACACCTGATGTAATGCTGCTAGCCGTACGTGGCCAACAGACGAGCACAAATTAACTATAAACAACGAACTGTGAGTGCGTCATGGGATCATTACAACACAGATTTTAGTCTGTACACATTCTGTTAGGGACACGAACGCCACAAGGAATGCACTTGGTTGGCCCACATTGTTGAGTGTGCGCTCCCGGCTGGCAATACTGATTTCGAAGATGTTGGTAATTGTCAATTGGATGCCTACTCGGTAACGAGCTGCGCGCATCAGGTACAATTTGAGAGTTGGTTCTCATTAAATTAATAGGAGGGTTAATTCTCTGCCTGTCTCTCTTTAAAATCACATCCTCAAAACAGAACTCGATCATGACATGATTTAATTGATGCTTCTACAATTAAATTATGTCTCATTAGACCCGCATACTCAGGCCATACAAACAGCAACAAACGTACACTGGCATAAAATTACTTGGCTATTGATTTTGGTACGAGGACTCTAAAAAGTCAATGGCCAAGTAATTTTTTTATGATTTTGAGTTTAAAATTTTTACTTTTTTTACCACGAAAATGGTTGGCTTGGCGCTCGTCAACAGGCGAAATGATCTTACTTCTTTTCAATGCGAAACCAGGGAGAAAGAATGAAATGCTTGGCTCAACTTCTATATCTCACAGCATTCACAGCCGAAGACTTTGGAAGGAGAGCTTGGCTGCCGTTTTTTTTTTTTTTTTTTACAAATTTTTGTATTTTGGGGGGATTTTAAACTACAAATAGTTCTTTAATATTAATTTAAGACTTGTGAAAGTCTGTAAAACCACTTTTTTTTCATTAATTGAAAATATAATGCAAATATAACATATCTTATTGTTATTTTTTCAAAGCGCAAATAATCCAAACATTTTTTTAAAGAAAACTAACTCTAAAATTAAGTTTTTACTTAAGCCGTCATTTTTGATTTCTCGGAGCCACCGATATAGCCAAAACATACATTCAAATTATTTGGGATAAGGAGAAATCATTTTTCTTCGTTTTACTCCGAATTAACTAACCTGGACTTAATGCGTTTTGAAAAAAATTATATATGTCATTAAATTTATAAAGATTTGCCTTGTGTTGTTTATCATGCATCATGGGTTATTATTGACGGATAGCAAGTCAACTCTAGCGAACTTATATCATTCTACTAGTAATGTTAATTTGTACAGTTAGTTGTGCTATGACTGATAATAAAATTAATTCATCCTCGTACCATTTACCACCGTTGCGCTTGGTGGGCGAACAATTAATTTCGATTTGAATTTTCTAAGAACGAATTATTTTAATGCATTTATTTGATTAAATAATCAAGATAGACGCAATGTACGTAATTAATTAGTTGACTTGTATAATAGCTGTATATTCTGTACTTTTACACCATTGTTGTTTCTGCATAACGTTATCAATTGCCGTACCGTCTGTATAATGATATTTCTTTCCTAAAGAAACAACTGAGATTGGATTTATATTTAAGACCATTCTCTCGTATTTGTAGGTAAGACATGGCGCTGCCGTCACTTTAGGGGAATATTGATTCAACTTGTATTTACAAGGTAAACCATAATTTATATATTTTATAATTCAAATAGTTATGAATTTGATGGGTATACAAAATTACATCCTTGGGTCATTTTTCGAGCTGGTTCCCATCGGCTATCGCCAAAGATCTCAATTAGTAATAGCATTTAACTTTTTCATACTCCGTTTTACCTTAACCGTTGATTTTGGTAAGATAAAATATTAGCTGATAGTTACGTAATCGTTCATATTTTCTGTACAAACACGATATTTTATTGTTTAGATTTGATACTTAATCAAGTCCGATTATTGTGGTGATTACGAATATACATTTATTAATGCACAGTTTCAGGAGATTAAATTCTAAAGAGCTATTTTTGCTTGGTATTTGGATAAATTATTTTCTTAAAGAAATAGGTATCCCCCCCCCCCCCAATAAAAAAAAATCGCAGTTAAAAGATACATGTTTTTTATTAACTCAATCTTGAATGATGACGACTGGTGAGCAAAAATTACTTTGGCGCCATCTAAACACATGTTAAAAGGGTGAATTTTACTGAAGATTCCTTAGAGTTGCATACCATTTAACAGTTCAAACCAATTAAATATGCATTCTATTATCTGATATTAACGTTTTGTGTAATAAACAATGGTAATTTAAGCCCCATTTTTTAAAATAAATTAAAAGCTTTGTCCTTGTAAAAGCAGGTCTAAAAGACTATGCCATCTGACCACTTACGACGCTTAAGAAGTAGACCTACCGTTTCGTGGCTGACAAAAAGTATTTCAATGTTAATGGAAGAACCTTAACTGTCAAAATATTGACATTTTGCGCCCTACATATATTTTAATCATTGAAGGAGATGAAAAATACGTGATTTCTTCCTAGCCGCCTATCGTAGCCATGTTAGAATTGTATTTTTCGTCCACCACGGCCCAAAGTTAGTATATACTGCGTCACCCAATGTTCTCTTTCTGAAACAATCGTATTTATGATCTTAATTTCGATTTGCATTTGCCTTAACTAAGATGTTACGACCAACCACTATTCAATCACTGTCCGGCCTAATTCTAAAATGTACCACTTTCCTAACATGACGCGACCACACCTCCTAACACATAATTGCGAACATTAATCATTTGAAGCAAATGGTAATAATTTCATTATTATTATTATCAATCATCTGCGGGCAGCAGGATTTCCTCAATGTAACATCAGGCATTCCTAGACTCTTCGTATAGTGCCACCACCTGTTCTATGTTTCTGACCATATATGGCTGAATGCACCTCCTACCAGAACGCATCTCCATTGATTATCAGTTTGAAACCAGCTCCAAGCCTACCTTGGTTATGATTACATTTAGCATCACACACGTGGAATAAAAATAAAACACACAGTTCAATGTAGACCTGAATATAAAGCGCGTGGGTACATCCAGGCATGCACTCATTCACAAAGTAGAACTTATATTAACATATATTAATTATTTACAGTGAAGCTCTAAGTATGGTTCAATATTTCCTCCGACAGAAGATTACACTCGTAGAATGCAATATATTGAAGACAATCATAAAAAAATGTGCTAAGTGTTAGACACTTATACCCACTTAGACACACACTTATACACATCTTATCTAATTGTTACTGAGAATAGGTTTTAAATATTTACCATCATAATCGTCACAATTTAAATTATTGTATATAAACCATTATTATCTAACAACAAGCACGGGTATAGGAGTACCCAGTACCCAAAAGAAGGAAATAAGCTACTTAATCAACAGATCGTCGAAAAACAATACAACAATAAAATAATTCGCCATGCGATGACCATTTTGGTGGAGGTGCCGGGTCATGAAATCCAAACTTTCATGAGTGGCTAGCCCCCCCCCCCCTCTCACACCCAGCGTCACTCAAACATTCTGTATCATCCTTGATGAAGGACATGCAATGCCTGCATCAAACCGCATTTAATCGGACGTCATGTACGGTTTGTAAAGTGAGACGTGACACACGTACAGACGGACGGACAAAGTGGTGACTACAGCGGAGTTTCTCTCCCTAATATTGTTGGCATATCACCTAGAACGCTAGAACTTTCCAATTTTCTCCAACAAACATTCATATTGAAAACCACCGAATTACCTTAATATTACTATCTCTCAATCTTTATAGGTTAGTTTAAAACAGTAATGTGTTAGATGGTAATAAACAATGATAAAATCTAACCTCTATCCAAACGTTTTCTTTTCTTTTGATTAACTTTCATTACCGACGTTTGGTGAGAAAAAACTAGTCAATGCATGAATAAGTAATGTATGTGAATTATGGTCTTATTGTTCGTGTTATTGAGCTTTGTTTGAGTGAAGTTTAGAGTTGGGAGAGAATATAATATTATACTTAAGATGGAAAGTGAACTAGTTAAAAAAGAGGTAGACAAAAACCGCGAGAAAAGTTTAAAAAAACGAAATGTATCCAAGGATATAGGCCTATACGAGTGATCGATGATTGGTTTGCTTTCGTCGACGGCGTTGACATTGACTGGGTTGGTTTAACTGGTCATAATCTAAATACATTTATTTCTTGTATCTCTCATTTTTGTAAATATTGTCCAAATCAACTTTGTAACTTGTAAAATATTTGTTGTTTTGCGAGTATTAGAGTAAGACGTGTAACGCTATTTTGGTACATATTTGTTATAGTTTACAACTGGATTATATTTCTTACTGTGCATGGCATATCTATTGTCATTTGTAATGAAGGTGCGGCTGGTGATGCACAGTTTGCCTAACTAGCCGCAACTAAATATGGCTATAAATGCAACTCAATTCTCGATGATCTCCAGGAAATCGACATATAACGTGTTCAAAGTGACTTTGTTCTTTGAAGCGTATTATAGAGTAGCCATGCAAGTCACTTCGGATGATCCGGGTCGTGATGCTTTACTTCATACCATTTACATTTATCTAACTCCCATAAGTTATTTAGAATATTTTATCGAGTTGGATTAATCTTTAGACTGAAAATTATGTCGATTGCAAAGTGCATTCATCAACAACTTTTGATAGGCATGTGTAAATGACTTTTAAAAAATATGTAGACCTTTGTCAATCAATCCATCATAATTTAAGATACCAATGATATATTGGTATTGTGGTGTTGTTGTCGTATATTGTAAAAGTGATTTATATTACTAATTTTTATACGAATTCTTTAGTCGACAAATCTTGAAATCATTGTTAATAATGCCATGATAATAAGTATAGTAATAAAGTAAATAACAAAATTGCCTAGGTTAACAGACTCAGTGTTTCTTCACCATCTTCATCGTCATCTTCATTTTGTCCTCATCCTGCGTCTGCTTCTCCAGTTTACCCCCCTCACTCCTGTCCTCCCACAGCTTCACTGCCATCACCTGGTCCCACGATTCACCTTGCTCTACAACGTCTCCTTCGATCAATCTCCCCCATCTTACTGTTTGTCTTCCTGCTTTTCTTTTACCTTCCTCCCCTGCTTCGAAGTCTCGTCTTGGGATTCTATTTCTATCCATTTGCATTTAAAAATTATTTTCCTAAGTAAAACCTCAATTTCTCCAGTACTAATTCCTTTTCTTATAGCGTTGCTTCTAATCTTGTCTAGTTTGACAACCCCCATTGTTCTCCATAAAAACTTCATCTCTGCTGCTTCCAACTGACTCTCTTCCTTTGCTCCAACTGTCCAAGTTACTGCACCGTAAGTAGGTATCAAGTATGCTTACAATAATAAATATTGTTTCAGTGTGTTGTACATATCTACTTTTTGTAGTACACATTGTAAAGAACATAAATAAAACCCCACGAGCCTTCAGAACAGCTAATCAGTGGTGTGCGTATATCATTGAGAGCGCACAGAAAAACATCTACACATCTACACACAAAACACCACACCTACGAAATCATAGACAACCTAAAAAAAATAACAAGATCGTTTACAGGAATCAAGTTTAGAAATAAAATCCTTCGTCTTCAAAAAAACACAGACCATCAAAATCAGACAGTATAATACATTTAGTTTCTTTTAAAAAAATCTTTCGTCATTTTGATAGGGAAAAGAAAAGAATTAAGTTATGTATCTTTATAATGAATGAATCACTATTTATAATAATTATACCAATAGGCCAGTACACTGAAACAAATATTAAAAATAATTGCAATCAAGCTCGACAAATAAATAACGGAAGGCCAATCACTGCTCCCTATAGAAGAAGAATCCGTCATTAAACTCCGTATGTTTCTTTGCCTACATTGCTTTTATGGCAGGACTAAACCCGACACAGATAGCAATGTTCTACCCACATGTACTATAGGCTATAGCTCTACTTCTTCGTATATCATTCAGACGAATTCAAATATCGAGGAACTAGACGTCTTTAATTGGAGTAAATTTACATTTGATTATATTAAGATAAGCTGATCACCTCGTATTGCCTGCGGGCGCAATCTATCTGACAGTGAAGCATCGGCCCGGTATTTATCTGTAGAACAGGTGGGACCTGATGCTAGGGTACACACACTGAGCCGCGGTAGCTGATGCCGGGCAGGTTAATGCACGCCCCGGGTGACGCAACAGCTACTCAGAAGTCGCTGAAGATAACGCAGTGATTTCCTGGACGAGAACTACTTTATCAACAACATCGCGCATCCTTGTGGTGGAGGCAGGTCCGATCTGAACCGCTGGATGCACAGAGATGTGGGCCCGGTATTTATCTGTAGAACAGGTGGGCCTGATGCTAGGGTACACACACTGAGCCGCGGTAGCTGATGCCGGCAGGTTAATGCACGCCCCGGGTGACGCAACAGCTACTCAGAAGTCGCTGAAGATAACGCAGTGATTTCCTGGACGAGAACTACTTTATCAACAACATCGCGCATCCTTGTGGTGGGAGGCAGGTCCGATCTGAACCGCTGGATGCACAGAGATGTGTGCCCGGTATTTATCTGTAGAACAGGTGGGACCTGATGCTAGGGTACACACACTGAGCCGCGGTAGCTGATGCCGGCAGGTTAATGCACGCCCCGGGTGACGCAACAGCTACTCAGAAGTCGCTGAAGATAACGCAGTGATTTCCTGGACGAGAACTACTTTATCAACAACATCCTTGTGGTGGGAGGCAGGTCCGATCTGAACCGCTGGATGCACAGAGATGTGGGCCCGGTATTTATCTGTAGAACAGGTGGGCCTGATGCTAGGGTACACACACTGAGCCGCGGTAGCTGATGCCGGGCAGGTTAATGCACGCCCCGGGTGACGCAACAGCTACTCAGAAGTCGCTGAAGATAACAGTGATTTCCTGGACGAGAACTACTTTATCAACAACATCGCGCATCCTTGTGGTGGGAGGCAGGTCCGATCTGAACCGCTGGATGCACAGAGATGTGGGCCCGGTATTTATCTGTAGAACAGGTGGGGCCTGATGCTAGGGTACACACACTGAGCCGCGGTAGCTGATGCCGGCAGGTTAATGCACGCCCCGGGTGACGCAACAGCTACTCAGAAGTCGCTGAAGATAACGCAGTGATTTCCTGGACGAGAACTACTTTATCAACAACATCCTTGTGGTGGGAGGCAGGTCCGATCTGAACCGCTGGATGCACAGAGATGTGGGCCCGGTATTTATCTGTAGAACAGGTGGGACCTGATGCTAGGGTACACACACTGAGCCGCGGTAGCTGATGCCGGGCAGGTTAATGCACGCCCCCGGCGACGCAACCAGCTACTCACAAGCCGCTGAAGATAACGCAGTGATTTCCTGGACGAGAACTACTTTATCAACAACATCCTTGTGGTGGGAGGCAGGTCCGATCTGAACCGCTGGATGCACAGAGATGTGGGCCCGGTATTTATCTGTAGAACAGGTGGGCCTGATGCTAGGGTACACACACTGAGCCGCGGTAGCTGATGCCGGCAGGTTAATGCACGCCCCGGGTGACGCAACAGCTACTCAGAAGTCACTGAAGATAACAGTGATTTCCTGGACGAGAACTACTTTATCAACAACATCGCGCATCCTTGTGGTGGGAGGCAGGTCCGATCTGAACCGCTGGATGCACAGAGATGTGGGCCCAGTATTTATCTGTAGAACAGGTGGGGCCTGATGCTAGGGTACACACACTGAGCCGCGGTAGCTGATGCCGGCAGGTTAATGCACGCCCCGGGGGACGCAACAGCCACTCAGAAGTCACTGAAGATAACGCAGTGATTTCCTGGACGAGAACTACTTTATCAACAACATCGCGCATCCTTGTGGTGGGAGGCAGGTCCGATCTGAACCGCTGGATGCACAGAGATGTGGGCCCGGTATTTATCTGTAGAACAGGTGGGCCTGATGCTAGGGTACACACACTGAGCCGCGGTAGCTGATGCCGGCAGGTTAATGCACGCCCCGGGTGACGCAACAGCTACTCAGAAGTCGCTGAAGATAACGCAGTGATTTCCTGGACGAGAACTACTTTATCAACAACATCGCGCATCCTTGTGGTGGGAGGCAGGTCCGATCTGAACCGCTGGATGCACAGAGATGTGGGCCCGGTATTTATCTGTAGAACAGGTGGGCCTGATGCTAGGGTACACACACTGAGCCGCGGTAGCTGATGCCGGGCAGGTGAAATGCACGCCCCGGGTGACGCAACAGCTACTCAGAAGTCGCTGAAGATAACGCAGTGATTTCCTGGACGAGAACTACTTTATCAACAACATCCTTGTGGTGGGAGGCAGGTCCGATCTGAACCGCTGGATGCACAGAGATGTGGGCCCGGTATTTATCTGTAGAACAGGTGGGACCTGATGCTAGGGTACACACACTGAGCCGCGGTAGCTGATGCCGGGCAGGTTAATGCACGCCCCGGGTGACGCAACAGCTACTCAGAAGTCCTGAAGATAACGCAGTGATTTCCTGGACGAGAACTACTTTATCAACAACATCCTTGTGGTGGGAGGAGGTCCGATCTGAACCGCTGGATGCACAGAGATGTGGGCCCGGTATTTATCTGTAGAACAGGTGGGACCTGATGCTAGGGTACACACACTGAGAAGGGTAGCTGGTGCCGGGCAGGTTAATGCACGCCCCGGGTGACGCAACAGCTACTCAGAAGTCGCTGAAGATAACGCAGTGATTTCCTGGACGAGAACTACTTTATCAACAACATCGCGCATCCTTGTGGTGGAGGCAGGTCCGATCTGAACCGCTGGATGCACAGAGATGTGGGCCCGGTATTTATCTGTAGAACAGGTGGGGCCTGATGCTAGGGTACACACACTGAGCCGCGGTAGCTGATGCCGGCAGGTTAATGCACGCCCCGGGTGACGCAACAGCTACTCAGAAGTCGCTGAAGATAACGCAGTGATTTCCTGGACGAGAACTACTTTATCAACAACATCCTTGTGGTGGGAGGCAGGTCCGGTCTGAACCGCTGGATGCACAGAGATGTGGGCCTGGTATTTATCTGTAGAACAGGTGGGACCTGATGCCAGGGTACACACACTGAGCCGCGGTAGCTGATGCCGGGCAGGTGAATGCACGCCCCGGGTGACGCAACAGCTACTCAGAAGTCGCTGAAAGATAACGCAGTGATTTCCTGGACGAGAACTCCTTTATCAACAAAATCCTTGTGGTGGGAGGCAGGTCGATCTGAACCGCTGGATGCACAGAGATGTGGGCCCGGTATTTATCTGTAGAACAGGTGGGGCCTGATGCTAGGGTACACACACTGAGCCGCGGTAGCTGATGCCGGGCAGGTTAATGCACGCCCCGGGTGACGCAACAGCTACTCAGAAGTCGCTGAAGATAACGCAGTGATTTCCTGGACGAGAACTACTTTATCAACAACATCCTTGTGGTGGGAGGCAGGTCCGATCTGAACCGCTGGATGCACAGAGATGTGGGCCCGGTATTTATCTGTAGAACAGGTGGGACCTGATGCTAGGGTACACACACTGAGCGCGGTAGCTGATGCCGGCAGGTTAATGCACGCCCCGGGTGACGCAACAGCTACTCAGAAGTCGCTGAAGTATCGCAGTGATTTCCTGGACGAGAACTACTTTATCAACAACATCGCGCATCTCATGGTGGGAGGCAGGTCCGATCTGAACCGCTGGATGCACAGAGATGTGGGCCCGGTATTTATCTGTAGAACAGGTGGGACCTGATGCTAGGGTACACACACTGAGCCGCGGTAGCTGATGCCGGGCAGGTTAATGCACGCCCCGGGTGACGCAACAGCTACTCAGAAGTCGCTGAAGATAACGCAGTGATTTCCTGGACGAGAACTACTTTATCAACAACATCGCGCATCTCATGGTGGGAGGCAGGTCCGATCTGAACCGCTGGATGCACAGAGATGTGGGCCCGGTATTTATCTGTAGAACAGGTGGCCTGATGCTAGGGTACACACACTGAGCCGCGGTAGCTGGTGCTGGGCAGGTTAATGCACGCCCCGGGTGACGCAACAGCTACTCAGAAGTCGCTGAAGATAACGCAGTGATTTCCTGGACGAGAACTACTTTATCAACAACATCCTTGTGGTGGGAGGCAGGTCCGATCTGAACCGCTGGATGCACAGAGATGTGGGCCCGGTATTTATCTGTAGAACAGGTGGACCTGATGCTAGGGTACACACACTGAGCCGCGGTAGCTGATGCCGGCAGGTTAATGCACGCCCCGGGTGACGCAACAGCTACTCAGAAGTCGCTGAAGATAACGCAGTGATTTCCTGGACGAGAACTACTTTATCAACAACATCGCGCATCCTTGTGGTGGGAGGCAGGTCCGATCTGAACCGCTGGATGCACAGAGATGTGTGCCCGGTATTTATCTGTAGAACAGGTGGGCCTGATGCTAGGGTACACACACTGAGCCGCGGTAGCTGATGCCGGGCAGGTTAATGCACGCCCCGGGTGACGCAACAGCTACTCAGAAGTCACTGAAGATAACAGTGATTTCCTGGACGAGAACTACTTTATCAACAACATCCTTGTGGTGGAGGCAGGTCCGATCTGAACCGCTGGATGCACAGAGATGTGGGCCCGGTATTTATCTGTAGAACAGGTGGGCCTGATGCTAGGGTACACACACTGAGAAGGGTAGCTGATGCCGGGCAGGTTAATGCACGCCCCGGGTGACGCAACAGCTACTCAGAAGTCGCTGAAGATAACGCAGTGATTTCCTGGACGAGAACTACTTTATCAACAACATCGCGCATCCTTGTGGTGGGAGGCAGGTCCGATCTGAACCGCTGGATGCACAGAGATGTGGGCCCGGTATTTATCTGTAGAACAGGTGGGACCTGATGCTAGGGTACACACACTGAGCGCGGTAGCTGATGCCGGGCAGGTTAATGCACGCCCCGGGTGACGCAACAGCTACTCAGAAGTCGCTGAAGATAACGCAGTGATTTCCTGGACGAGAACTACTTTATCAACAACATCCTTGTGGTGGGAGGCAGGTCCGATCTGAACCGCTGGATGCACAGAGATGTGGGCCCGGTATTTATCTGTAGAACAGGTGGGACCTGATGCTAGGGTACACACACTGAGCCGCGGTAGCTGATGCCGGGCAGGTTAATGCACGCCCCGGGTGACGCAACAGCTACTCAGAAGTCGCTGAAGATAACGCAGTGATTTCCTGGACGAGAACTACTTTATCAACAACATCGCGCATCCTTGTGGTGGGAGGCAGGTCCGATCTGAACCGCTGGATGCACAGAGATGTGGGCCCGGTATTTATCTGTAGAACAGGTGGGACCTGATGCTAGGGTACACACACTGAGAAGGGTAGCTGATGCGGGCAGGTTAATGCACGCCCCGGGTGACGCAACAGCTACTCAGAAGTCGCTGAAGATAACGCAGTGATTTCCTGGACGAGAACAACTTTATCAACAACATCGCGCATCCTTGTTGTGGGAGGCAGGTCCGATTTGAGCCGTTGGATGCAAACAGATGTGGGTTCAGTGATTTTAAGGAAAGCAGACACATTTATGTGTACTTCAGCATTTTAGCTTAAGCGAGAACCAAACCCAGGACTTTCTGCATTGGTATAAAGGACTTTAGATGGATGGACGAGTTTGGGCCAACTATTTTTTTTAATTGGCTCTCATCGGAAAATCTATCATATTTCACACACAATCTGGACCTATTTCCGACCTCCAATTGTCTCCAAAAACTGTTTTTTGAAAGAGGTTGCTTGCAAAGGACGCTGTCGGAGCACATTGCAACATTCTAGATATCCTTGGGAATTTTCTGCAAATTTCCTGCTTGGTGGCATATTTACTGTCAGTTAAAAGGAAAGTTAATACTATATGTAAATGTGTTCTGATCGCGCCATACACACATTCTTACTTGACATATGGGTACAAACCATAACCTGATATAGGACAAACGATGGAGCTTCCAAGTGATCCAGACTAAACCTCTACATTCTGCGTCAAAGCCTGGTTTGCTCGAGCTCATCCAACCGTCTTAAACGGGTATTCATCAGCTAAAGTCAAACAATATTTATTTTCATTCCGGCTACTTAGTTATGAATTTAGAAATTAACAGAAAAATTATTAGGTCCACCACGACCCGTTTTTTTTTGTCTAACTTTGTATTTATCGAGCTAGGACCCATCGGAAAATTCTCCCATACGAAATATTATGGGGACGATCTTTATGCCCCCATGACCTTGGATGATTTTGATCCAAAAAAATATTGGCCATTATTGACGTACTCTGTAGCCTTTTCTGTAAATACTCTATCTTTTGTTTTGTAATTTGGGCTTGTATTCGGTCAAAATATGCTGATTACCAAGACGGGGTGTGATTTTGGAATGCATATTTTTGCGTGTTTGAGGGTATATTTGGGCACAGTTTTAAGACACGATGTTAAAAATGGGCATTTTAGATTGGTACTATGCTCTAGTGTCTATGTGGATAAAAAAAGAAGCAGGATAAAGCCGATTTAAGAAATTTTCCAAAACACCAATTTTCGCAAATTTCTGGATATAAAAAATTGAAAAATTCGTGTTAAGTCACAGTTACAAGTTATAATTTTTTAAACTGTCATTTAAGTGTAGAATTGTGCTATAGATGTTGTTGTAAAAAATAATTTTTTTGAGGTAATAGCCCATTTAGCATGTCGGTGCAAACCAAAACCAGATTGGACAAACGATGGAGCTTCCAAGTGATCCACACTCTACCTCTACATTCTGCGTTAAAGCCTGATTTCCTCGAGCTCATCCAACGAGTTAACGCAAACAGTTACGATGAAGAATCGTTTGTATTTAGGGCGCGAAAGCTGACCTTGTCCTTATAAACGAATTATCATTTAGTTCCTTGATATAAATTAAGTGATCATAACGTATTTAAAAGTCACACTTGAGCTCAACGGTGATTGTCAAACCTGCACTTGATATTAATGTAACGATGAAGAATAGTTTGTTTTTAGGGCGCGAAAGTTAACGAATAAGCATTTAGTTCCTTATTATTAAATCGTGATCATAACGTATTAAAAGCCACACTTGAGCGTTGCAACGGTGATTGTCAAACCTACACTTGATATTAATTGTATAAAAGTGTGCCAGCGTTCTAAACAACCTAATCTCTCAAACCATTAACATGTCTTACTATTCCTCTCTCTTAACGACGCGTTATAATGCCACGTTTGATCGCGTATGTGCTACTGTTTGCAGTATGAAAAACACAACTATAAAACAGAAGCTGTTTGGCTAGCCACAGCCCGCCCACAGTGCACGTGATGTATCCAGCTTGGTTACACGCATCACTGCACCAAGTTCGACAGACGCTCCAAGTTTTAGACGGATTTCTTCACGGAGAACGATAACAATTGAATACTATAATTAAATGAATTTAGTGCATGGATGCAAAAATACATGAATCCAATTTAACATAATTTTTTCCAAGAAACACGGAAGTCGGGATTGAAACGAGTCGAAATCATTGACCTGAAATTAATGGAGACTCGTTTTTTGGAAAATGTAATTCGTTTAATTACTTCTAATCGTCGAGATTAATTTTAAGTTATGCATCGAAGTTTATTCAGTTTTACCGTAAAATATGTTCGTGAATGTTTTCGTTTCGTTCAACTAATAGTTCAAGAAATAATTTTAACAAATCGAACGTTAATGTTTAAAGGGGCTAAAAACCCCAAAAATTATTTTTTACCACGTGATCTATAGCACAATACTACACTAAAATGACCGTTTAAAAATTTATATCTTGTAACTGTGATTTAACACGAATTTTTGAATTTTTTTGATCCAGAAATTAGCGAAAATTGGTGTTTTGGGAAATTTCTTAAATCGGCTTTAACCTGCTTCTTTTTGGTCCACATAGATACTAGAGCATAGTACCAATCTAAAATGCCCCTTTATAACATTGTGTCTTGAAACTGTGCCCAAATATACCCTCAAACACGCAAAAATATGCATTCCAAAATCACACCCCAACTTGGTAATCAGCATATTTTGACCAAACTACTTGCCCAAATTACAAAACAAAATAAAGAAAATTTACAGAAAAGACTGATGAGTACGTCAATAATGGCCAATATTTTTTTGGATCAAAATCCTCCAAGGTCACGGGGCATAAAGATCGTCCCCATGTTATTTCTTATGGGAGATTTTTGCCGATGGGACCTAGCTCGAAAAATGTCATGTTTGACAATTTTTTGGGAGGTCATGGTGGCCCCAATAATTTTTCTGTTGATTGCTAAATTCATTTCTAGTTAGCCTGAATGAAATATATTTTTTGAGTTTAGCGGTTAAATACCCCTTTAAGAAAAACATCTGTGTGAAATTCATACGTCCATTGATTAATTTAAAATAAATGATAATAAATATATTTAATACAAACCATTCATTATCATGACAATCACACTTTTATACAATTGTATTACACCAGGTAAAATACATTTATAATTAAAAATGGTTTAAATAGAATTATTACAGAGAAAAAAGTTAAAATAATAATAATATTTTCATTTATGTATCTTAAGTCAATTACAAAGTACAAAAAAGCATAAACATGTTGTACATTAAATTTCCTTGAAATGCTCTTGTAAAGCTGTGTACCCTAAAGAAGATTCTTAAACTTAAATTCCCTAGGTGTTGTTACTAGTCTTTAGATCTAAAACCCTGAGCTCAAGTCTCATTTCACGATTTGTATTTCATTAATAGAGGATGATTTAGCCGCTAGATTTCGTACAAGTTTTGAGTTTGTGTGTTCAATTTGATATGTACAATGGAACATATTATATGTATGCCCTAGGAGGCATTATACTAAATACGGTTATTCTACAAGGTTTATAAAAATACGGTATTGTTTCCTTCCTCTAATTTAAGTTAGTGAAACTGCATCTGGGAAGTTTTCAAAATCAAATTTTCATCGTATTTACTATGATTTTGTAACCATACAATCCAAAACCTTTATAGGCAGCAGCTATCATTTCGCTTTATAATATCAGTAAAATCAACAAACAGTACAAGAACATTGTCAAACATATAACTAAATTACCTTTTTATCATAATGTGAACACCCCATCAGAATGTGTAACATACTTCATGTTGCGCTACATTAATTTTCTGCATGGAGCGATGCAGAATTTAGCTGAAGAGTAGATCATTAATATATTAATTTATTTTACAAATATCTTACATGTTAACTCTTGTAAGGATAACTCTAAATTGTAGTTGTGCTACACAATTATGAAGAAATTGGGTTATAAAAATGTAACATCCCATTCAATGTGAAAATAATAAGTTAATTGCTTTGGTTCAATTATGGACTCACGCATCGAATCGCATCAATAAATACGATTGTTTCCACTCTGATGTTATGTTCGACATAATATTATTCTTTAACAGCCCTCATATAACGCGCTCTCTCTCTCATTCAGGCCATGGCGGTGAAAACTATATTTAACAGTGTATTTTGAGTTTCAATCGTTCAGTTCATTCATTAATGAATTAAACTGATAATAAAGCAGATTTTTATGACGGGCTACAAAGATATTCAACTGTATGATCTAACAACGAATAAAATATTTAAACGAAACATCAACCAAACATAACACGAGTATGTTATGTGTTTTATCTGGGTCCGTTGTGTCCATTAACCTCGCAGTAAATAATGTTAGAAATGCTAATGAACAACGCCCTAAGATGTCGAAGAAAATGTTACAGTCACGTTCCTTGGTTGGTTAGGTTGATCTCCAGAGGTCAATAATAATTATTGTTAGGTGTAACATTCTTCATAAGACTGCCTTTGATTGTGTTATCAGGTCACAGACACGCCTTGTTGTATACTAGCGGTGTGGTTTCCTATAGAGTGCAACTGTTTTTCTGTGAATATTACATTCATTATTCAATTAAAATGTGTAGTTGTTTGCATAAACTTTGAATTATACTTTGAAACGTAATCTAATCGTCTAGCAAAATCACGTTATTCACTGATATTTTTTTCCATAAAACAATAAATTAATTTTACAAAGCTGCTTCTCAAATGCTTCTTATACTTGTTGATGTATTTATGTATTTAGTATATTTTACTGCATTCCTTTATTCGAAATAGTGCGATTTTAATGAATAATATTTATTTAATTTTACTCACAAACGTGGCATATTCAGAAAGATTTCAAATGACCCCTCAAAATGTCATTTTGATAAAAGATTTTTTCCCTGCAAATAGACTAAATAAAAATGTTTTTAGTATTTATTTATTCCAAATAAATCATTCCCGATTTTGATTTTACAGGTTTGTGATATTGATGTCATTACAACATGGATGTAGTTTTCCTCTACAATCCAGTGTTAACTTGAGTCTCCTGGCTCTATTAGTTTGGCAATCAGACCTTTTGTCGTGAGCCATGTTTTGTGCCCAATTCTGGCTGGAAAGGTCTAACCAAAATATTCTGTTCATTTTAAACATTAATTTGTTTCTTTATAAAATAAACGAAGGACTTGCGAAAAAAACCATAATTGGACACTTAAATAAATAATAAGCCTACAATGATTATGTAAGGTGTATATTATGGCGGAGCTTTACTTGAATTCTGGAAACGTTTCTGAAGTGTATCTAAACTGGAGATTTAACTCTTTTGATATAAATCTAGACGATTATTTCAGCCATATCTTGATAATTAAGTCTTCTCGTTATCGCTTTTACATTTGTGGGTTATGTACTTAGATCCCGTATGTAGGCTAGGCTCAAGCCTGTACTTGCAATAAGAAGCTTACTATTCGAGTCGACAAAGGCGCCGAAAGAAAACAACCAGAGTCAACCAGCCATTTAGGGAACAATTTCAACAACTTGTGCTTAGAATAGAAATTCACATAACACAAGGAATAATTGTAAGTGACCTTCAAAATCACAATATTCTCGTTATAAAAACCATCAATGCTTAAAACAACAAAAACTAGGTCACGATCGATCAATTTTACACCTAAAATTATCTTTAAATGGGATTTGGTTTGCGTTTCCGTATTAAGCAATACGTTACAGATAGGTTTGGAGTATATCATCTCATTTTTTGCTAACCACTTTTCAATATCCCGTTTTAAATAACATGCCATCTTCTTGGAGTAATCATAGGTTCACTCCTTGGTATTAAAAACAAGAGAATTTTCTCAGAAAGTGTATACGCGACGGAGCGTAACATTCTTAATAGTATGCGTGCATGGTTCATCGCTGTATTTATAATTTTCCTTGCATTAATATTACGCTACTACCTTCATTCTGCGGAGTTCATATCATATTTCGACGGGTAGGAAAAGTATATGTTTTTCTGGGCATTCAAATCAATGACAAATCGTTGTCTCGTTGTCTTGTGTGAGAATTCGTGAATCAGTCACGATACCTTCGTCAAAAAGTCGATGTCTTTCAGTCATTATGCCATGCACTTTTATTATTTTAGCTATCTTTTCACAGTTTTGAAATACTTAAAGAAAGAAACCTTATTTACAGTGTAGCTATTAAATCACATTTTTTTCTTTTTCCCCGTAAGGATGCCCGACGGTGCACTTCAGTTAACCCGTTGTGACCCTCTTCATGTGACTAACTAGATTATTATTGTATAAGATATTTGTGAAGGTCCGCGGGCGGTTTAAGACTGTGTGACTTTGGCCAACTTATTTGCCAATAGTTTCCATGTCAATGACCATTTCAAAATTCACTTGATCGGCAAATCCAACTTTTCATACAAATTCTGATGGATCTCTTTTCCATCACCAATTTATACCATAAAATTTGGAAGTTGTGTGAAGTTGTCTAAAAATTTCAAATGATTGTCTCTTACTAAAACTTGGAAAATTACTACAAATAACCGTCATGTTGGCATATTTAACACCTTTTTAACATGACAAATCTTAAAGATTAGTTACTTATTATAGTAGACATTATTTGGAAAATATGCTCTGATCGCGCAATGCACACATTCTTACTTAAATCCTGGTGCAAACCACATCCCGAGAGTCTATATCAAAACCCCAAAAGTGCATTTTCCCGAAAGTGCAAATCGCCGAAAATTCGATAAAACACACTTTCGGCGTTTTGCACTTTCGTGAATTTTCACTTTCGTGGCTTTATACGTTCGGGGTTCTACACTTTCGGGGTTTTACACTTTCGGGGTTTTGCACTTTCGTGAAAAAGCTTTAAATTTCCGGTGTTTTGCACTTTCGGGATAATGCCCTTTCGGGGTTTTGTACTAACACCCATCCCGATAGGACAAACGATGGAGCTTCCAAGTGATCCAGACTAAACATCTGCACTCTGCGTCAAAGCCTGGTTTGCGCGAGCTCATCCAACCAACATCTTAAAGAGGACCCAATCCCAGCATTCACCTTAACGACCGAAGAAAACCTCGCTTAAAACTTTCAATCAGAACACCGGTGGCTGGATTCGAACCCGTGACCTCCCGAATCAAG
Organism: Sweltsa coloradensis; assembly: GCA_024449915.1. Lineage (NCBI taxonomy): Eukaryota > Metazoa > Arthropoda > Insecta > Plecoptera > Chloroperlidae > Sweltsa > Sweltsa coloradensis. Next base: position 37,944 of record JAMZAV010004017.1, read on the forward strand.
AGTCTCTCGCGTCACCCATGAGTGACCACTGTCGGTACTCAGTCACATAACTGTTCCAGGGATTTTAGTCTGAAAGTGGACCAAGCCGTGCAGCCTTGCAGGCGCCGACAACATCGACGCGCGAAAAAATTGCCTACTAATAATTTATGTTGCGTAGACTCAACGATGTGTTCATCATTTCGTGACATCTGAGTTCTCAAAGTTTTCTAGTTACAGCATCTTAGCGTACCTGGTGCAACATGCAACATACTTGCTAATGTTGTGTTTGTGCTAACAAAAGTACGAACAACTACAAAATTACGAATTTTCGTGGCTTCAATCTGTAAGTTGATGTTATCATATCTAGATAATTAACCTGATTTATAAAGAAAACAAATGTTCAATTAAAACAACAATCTTGTAACGTCATTTGATTACATTTCTCCTAATTAATATGTGTATCTATCTAAGTCAAAACCCAGTTAACATAGAGTTTGCTGAATATGTTGTATTTATTTTGATTTCATTAACCGTCTAATTCTGTTTTATTATTACTTTTCATTTAGATCGTTTCGCTTGTCAACATTTCAAACTCATAAAAAAATAAAATGTAAATACACAACAATATTATTTCCCAACATCAGTAAATGATGTTAATTTATGCCTGCCCGCATCCATAAAGTAGCACACAAGACTTTTCCCTTCGATGATTTTCGAAGATTCTTCAAAATATTTTTCCGTTCTCATTAACTACTTTTCTTTTTCATACGAATAATTCACACCCAAAACCCACATACGCCGGCCATGTCACATGTGATATATCGTTATGTAATGTTAGCCTTCATATAAAAGATATCAGTGCATGAAGCCTCCCGCACGACAAGATCTTATCTCTATAATAACATATACTTAAATCATCTCATAACACCACTGCTTCTTCTTAAAAATCTGTAACGCATTATATTAAGATTAGTGTATAGGGTACAGGTTAGCACGCTCCAAAACTCCAACATAAACAAAGAAGTAATTATGTCGAGATAAAAAACCAAGTACGGAACTTAATATAGTTAGTCGTATTGTGACCACCACCACATCAACTGCTCTGGATTTAAATAGCGGAAGATTTTCTTTTTGAATTTCGGTAATAAACGTTCTAAAATGTTTCAAAAGTGTTTCGTGATTGTTTTCGTGTTGTGTGGGTTGTTGTCGACTACGGTGTTGGCCGAGGGTGACGACGACACGGGCACCCTGTCCTCGGGGATGAGGGTGCTGTCGCGCGTCTGGAGCCAGTGCGTGAACAGCAACGCGACGTTCTTTTGTTTCAAGAAGAAGACTCTCGTTTCGTCGACCGCGCGCTGGCGACGGAAGAGATCCCCCTCATGCAAGGGTTGTCGGTGATTCGCTCGTCGTACGGGGACGCGGAGGCTAGGGAGATGACGGACCAGGACGTGGAGAATCCGAACAAGATCAACCAACTCTTGTTCGATAGGGTGTACAGGTTTCTCAACGAGTACTCCATCGAGTTCAATACCAGGGAGAACGGATTCTCGAAACTCATTGAAGAAGGTAAACACATTTTTAATAATTGAGGTACATACTTTAATCACTCTAAATACCATCCAGGAATTACAAAATCTATCCTGACTTTTTTTGGATGGGTTTAAAAATCAACAAATACACCTACAAGAGTGCTTCCCTCGGCTAAGAAATTGTGAAATACTTTTAAGTTATCATTGGGGCTAAGGTATTAACTAATAAGGTATCTAGCACATTAATATTATATTGAAACAACCCAGAAATAAAAATAATCCATCTCAACCGGGTATCGAATCCAGGTCTCCCGATTGCCGGTCGGATTTTTTGTATCTATATTAAATATATAAAATTAATATATTCATATTGAAAGTCTACGCACTCAGTCACAGAACTGATTCTCAGTGGGGACATTACATTTAAAGCAGACCAAGCCAACCCTGTAGGCGGCGATACCATTGACGAGCGATCAATGACCAACTAGAGACTGGCATATTTAAGTAGGAAACACCGATCAATCAAGCTGGACGATTATTATTAATAATTTAAAGTATTGAGATCTATATGCACCAGCAACAGTAGTCTCGGTACCTCAGGGGTAAAGCATCCGGCGGGTAATCTGGGGACGCGGGTTCAATACCTGGCTGAAAAGGATTTTTTGTAGTTTCTGGATTGATTAACATATAATCAATAACACGTACGGGAGCGTTTCCCGACCAACAAGATAATTATCATTTTTGATTTCAATATCTGACAGAGTGGCAACTCTGTGGCCTACCCAAAATACCGGTGAGGTACCCCCCCCCCCCCACCTCCTCCTCCTCGAGCCCCCACCAGCCCAAAGTCCGTAACAGTAACGCAGACGGAATCCTTTTGATTTTGTAAAATAAGCATTATTCATTACTTAATAATACAATATTTTTTTCGCTATAGCTGTTTACCAAAAAAATGGGGAAATTAACCATGAAATTTTCTTGCCTTTTGGGTCTATAAAACATTCACTACACTAGCCAACCTTCGACGCCTCACCTACCCTCCAGGATAAAATCTAAGGTTATCAGTAGAGATACGTTTTTTAACATTTAAATTTTGAATATTTAGCATTAATTTGTTCAAATTTAGCATTTTGTACCATATTTTCCTTTTCAACAAAATCCTCAAAATTGGGGTTTCTTAGCCTTGGTAGCAACTTCAAATATTAGAATACATTGCTGAACTAATTTTTAATGGGTATGCAACTATTTTAGTTTAGTTTATTTGGATTAGGGAAGCGTCAACCGTTAGATCATAATGCGCTACTGTAGCCTAGGGGGGATGTGGGGAGGAAAGTCCCATGCTAATCAGAACCAGCAACGAGTACGGGGAAAAAGGTACCGGTTTCTCACGTCGCGGTCGTCATTGTCTTCCTCATCGTTCGTGTTATCATGGTCGTCGTCGTCGGGAAGATCGTCAAGTGAAGGGGAGGGGTCTCCGACGATTACTGTCATAGCTCGCCTTTACTTTCAGGGAGTACTCCCCTAATTGCTAGCTGATGTTTGCGTGATGGACTTTATGTCTTTCCTCGCATTTTTTTATTAGCAGAACCAAGCTCTGGTCCAAATTCTGAACCGGGCCCAAAACAAAAAAAAAACGGGAAAATAGGCATGTAGGGGGTATGTATGTTGTAGCGCTTTACAAAATACATTTTCACAGATTTAGCATCAAAATCAAAAAAATAAAATCATCTATCAGTGTTATGATCCCTGTATTGTTGGTCGCGCCCAAGACCTCCCGTGCTAAGAATGTCCCCTCTGACTTGGCTGGCACGACATCTAGGCAACTGGCGGAGAGGTTAACAGTATAATTCACCGCTAGGCTGTCTACTTGACGCATTGCCGCCTCGGAAGTCATTAAACACCGGGCTGGCTAGCCGACTAATTATGGCTGACCCGCTTTTTGTGTTTTCAATTTTACGGTTTACAGAGACTTTTTTTTACATTTTCTGGGTGGCTGTTACTTGCGCGTTGCATGAACGGGAAGCATAAGAACAATAATTGGGCAAGTGATTTTTTTCTTATCAATAATTGATGATATGGCCAAATATTAATAAGCCATCCCCGACTAGGCTACACATGCGGACCCTCTATAATTATCATAAGAAATAGCAGAAATATAATAATATAGTACTTATTATGTTTGGTTGTATTGTCATCCTTACATTTTGTTTGAGCACGATATTTAATTGAGTTAAGTTTTGATTGCGAGGTGCAATATATACCAAATCTTGAAAATTATGTCACCCACAAATATTTTATGAGAAGGAACTCACCATTAATGACGTGAAACATGTTTTTACCAAATTTACCCCCCTCCCCCCACCCCCTTTTTCAGAATTAGACACAAGAAATTATGAATGACGTCACAACCAAAAATAGCTTCTATCTCCCTTTCAGTAAAAATTGAAGTAGGGGAAAATTAATCAAATGAAATAAATCAGTTCGATTAAATATTGTATTTTTGGATGAGCGTAGCGAGCGAAGCGAAATTCCATTTCACTACCTGAGAAAAAAATCCGAATGTTTTTTTTTTTTTTTCTTTTTTTCTGTATTTTTTGTTTTTTAACACGATTCCGGCTAAACCGTACTCCGTTGCAATGAATTTTATGGAAAACTTCGAAATCTCTAAACTTAGAATTTGCCACGTTTTTTGAGCGCAATGGGGAAAAATTTTTTCACAAAAAAATCAAAATTTTACGATTTTTTTTCTTTTTTTTTAAAAATTTCTTCGACTTTTTTAACACCTACATGCTTTATATTGGTAATGAATTTTTTCACAGAACCTTAATTTATGAATTTAGATATTCGTGTGAAATTGGAGCGTATCGAAAATTATTATCATGAAAATCAAATTTTTATGTTTTTTTCTTTTTTTAAAAAAAATTTTTGCTTTAACACCTACATGCTTTTTCTATTGTAATGATTTTTTTACAGAATTTAATTTTCATGATTATATATTCGTGTTAAATTTGAGCACAATCGAATAATTATTTCTTATGCAAATTGCATTTTACGATTTTTTCTTTGTTAAAAAATTACGATTAATTAAAACAATTAAGTTAATTTTTTATTTTATTTAATTTAATTATAAAAATTAAGTTAATTTTTTTATATAATTTAATTTAATTTTAAAAAAATCTTCGACTTAGTAATGATTTTTTCACAGAACAACAGAAAATCCGCATAACACATGGCAGCTCAATGCCACCATATACGCTCATCCAAACGCGGCGGGACTTAAGCGTTTTCCTAGTATTATTTTCACTAGAGCTTACAAAAACATAATGTAAAAAACATTTTTCATCAAGTAAATAAGTTATGTGTTGTTCTTTGCTTCTATGGATGTCACAGGAAAGGTAGCATACCCCCCCCCCCCCCCCCTCCAGTAACATGTTACTGCCCCACACCCCTTACATTACTTTGTCACATGTTTTTGTCCCCCCCCCTCTCCCTAAATTGTGTTACATCAACCATCGTCGTCGCCTAAAGCTTATTTCATATGTTGTTATGAGTTAGACTTCCTGCCTTAAATATTTGTTTTGTTATTTATGTTTGTAACGCGAAACGGTTTGCTTCATGGAGCAGAGACAAATTATTTAAGTGACCTATTACTCATGTTTCTTATGTTGTAGTAAAGAAGAAGAAAATCTAGGAATGTTTAAATGTGTTTTATTAAATCATTCAGCACGTCAGTTGTTTTTTTTTCTTTCACTATACGCGAGCGCGAATGTGTAATGCTAAGAAATTGTATTACATGGGCACTGATAAATAACTCAACTGTTGAGTGCCCTAAAACAACACGTAACTAACATTTATTACTATTTTTCTATTACAAGGAAGCTTCGCAAACGCTTTTTTTAGTCGCGTTGATGGATGAGCTTTTTCGTAAGTTTTTTTTTATTATTATTATTATTATTATTATCTCTTTACTTTTGTAAGTGCTTTTTGAACGCATTGTAGGTGATTATTGTCAAGTTCCTGTTGTTACTTGTTAATTATTGTTATACACCTAAAAAAAATAAAAAAAATATTTCTATAGATTCTGGCCAACTTTTTCAGCTTTTTCTTTCAAAAGGTAATACAGCACCATAATCTTAATGTCAATGTAAAATATGAACGTTGTGGTCCCAACCGTTTGGTCAGAATCGGCCCAAATGTAACGAAAATATCAGGCTAAAAATCGAAAAAATCGTAAAAGCACGATATTCATGAGAAAAATTTCTTCAATAATACCCAAAATCGTAGCAGGTCTAAGTTTAGAGATTTCGAAGGTCCCCTCCAATTTTCTTTAAGATCGCATATGCCGTTTGCACGATAGAGAGCGAACGAACAGACAAAAAATCAAACAAACAAACAAATTCAAACAAAAAAAACATCTGAGCTAAATTTTTTGGGGGTCAGTGAAATTGAAGTCTTCGCTTCTTTCATACTTGAGATATTATACATAACACATTTGCTTAAGCCCCGCCCCCTTGACCCCCAGGGTCACTTAACACATCCTATCACAACTCCTATCTATATGAATTATGAAATTTTGCACAATACAGAAATTGAAAAATCCACCCTTACCGGGATTTGAACCCGGGTCTCCCACTTTCCGGGTATGCGCCGTGAACCAACAATACTCCAACGCCTTGTACATCATTCTAACAAGAAGGGTATTATATTGAAACAAATTCACACTGGAAGGCATTCAAATCTAACATCAATTTTTATTTCATATCCTAACAAATGTAACTTTGTCTTCATTTAATATCTCGCTACGGATCTTTGTTAATCGTCCAATTAAGAACTTAGCCGAGTTTGGTTCAATTTGTTTACGTGTTTTGTTTTTCGAGCGGCAAGTAGTGACCCGGTAAATTACTAGAAGGGCCGGTGCCACCAAATGAATTAAATCTTAAGATAAGCGATCTTCCAACTGTTTTTAAACTGAACATTAAACCAGAAATATTCCAAGGCAACCAGGATTTGGAATCCACATTAAAATGTTGGAGGAACACTCCATCTACCGAACTGGCAGCTAAGTAAATATAGCTGGAGATTATAATTGGTTAAGATTAGATTAAATATGGATCTAATATATTATATAAGATTTATTTTAACAACAATTCATTGAAGCTACTGATAAGTGCAGCAGAATGTAGCTATGCATTACGATGTTTTGATGCTAGTCAAGGTTTACTTTTAGGTTTAAGGTACTATGGGGCAGATGCTCTTTCTGTCACTCTGCATTTATTTTTAATATAACATGTTCAATTGTTGTACAAAATAAATGCAAATATAAAAAGAAAAGAAAACTTGTATTATTATTTGTAATATCACATTATATTATTAATCTGGTTCATTATCCGACTAGTTAATTGCAAAAGTTTTTTACGGTCATAAAACACAACCAAAACTTGCATTCAATAAGTAACGGTTGCATTGTTGTATATTATCTGAATGCACTGAGCCAAATTTGTTAACATCTATCACTACTTATTTACAGTGGGCCTACTTGTTTGATGAAATGCACAGTTAACCCTAAATTAAGAGAGGAAATGGAAATGGACAATGGTTATAGACAGAATTTTGCTCACAAATTCATTTCTCCATTAATCAGGTGAAAGGTTTGAAATTTAACTCACTGGAAATTACCCTGTTCAACCATGATGCACACACCCGCCAACTGCGTGTTGTTTGCCAACACCCACCGCCTTTTTACCCAAAAAGCGTATTAATTTATGTTAGCCACTAGAAAAAAGTGATTTACATGTTGGATTACGAAATTACGGAATTTTACATATTGTACGACAGTCAAATTAATGTTCCACAAGGATCTATCGTCGGCCCTGGGATGTTTTGCATGTTTCATAACCTACATAAGAAACCCAACTACGTGGCATTGATGTGTTTTGTGCTTTAAGCTACGCGGCATTGATGTGTTTTGTGCTTTAATATTATGTATTATGTTACCCGTTACAATAACTCTTTGAAATGTGACTTACATTATGTGGAAATTGTTTTGGTTTTTAAGTCCTAACACCAAATTGTTTTCCCCCAGGTCGAGGCAAACTGAAGAAAATGGCCGGTCCCCTTCTGATCGGCATCATGATGAAAGCCGCCATGCTCGGCCTAGCCTTCATGGTAGTAGCAACCCTCGCCGGTAAAGCGCTGATGGTCGCTAAGATAGCGCTGGTGCTGTCCTCTGTGATCGGACTCAAGAAGCTCTTCAACAACGGCAACGAGAAGGTGACGTACGAGATTGTGAAGACGCCACCTGCTGCGCAGGGCTTCGCCCAGCAGGGCGGGTGGGGGGAGGGCGGAGGGGGAGGGTTCGACCAGGGCGGACGCTATCGGAGCATGCGCGTGGACGAGACCGACCAGCAGCAGCAGCAGCAACAACAACCGTACATGCTCGCCTACAGGGGACAGTACCCGCAGATGCAACACGTGGTCGTGCCCTTGCCCACGGGGAATCCCCAGGTTCTCGTAGGAGCGTGAATCCCCCCGATCTGAACTCACGCTTACACCTCATTAATTGATGTTGCTCCAGCGGAACTGAACTTGATCAAACTAGTTACCATAATTCTCGTCTATGGGCTTAACATACATCCGTTAAATTTCTCATATGCAGGAAATGAGAAACTTGCACATTTAATGCGAATTTTTGCATGGCTAAGTAAGCTAGAAGATCAGTGGGGAAAATTAAATTAACCAATTCGTTTCTAATTAATAACGAGTCTCTTCTGATTTTAATTGCAGAGCAACTATAGTATTAACCAATGTTATTTAATAACATTGTAGAATTTTGTTATTTACTTTCAAGCATTTTCATTCAGCCACTGTATATCAGACTTTGTACCGAAATGAGTGGACTCAGCTTACAGATTGTATTATTTATAATCAAGTTTATATTTTTATTGCGTAGTAGTAACGTTATGCGACTAATTTTATTAATTTGACGAACGAATTATTGTTAAGTATTTATTTAAATTATGATTAACTGTTTTTGTATTTATTATTATTTATTATTATTACGGTTGTTTATTTATTTTTTATTTGTTGTGTGTTTGTTTATGAGCTTAACATAATAATTTATACTGATACCTCCTATTAATGTTCAAGAATAAAGATACTTCAGCATTACCTTAAGATTAAACACACGTGTTTGCTTTGAAGTAATATATGTTGAAAAACAAAATTACACTTTTTGTATCAGTTTTAATACATTTGAAATTAACCACTTACACGTAGAACTTCCTTTGTTGTGAAACCTTAAGTTTTGTAATACATACCAAATCAAAAGTTTTTAACCTATTATTTCTGTCCTCTTAATTATTTCTGCTTTAGTGAGCGCACGTGTACAATATTTACACATTTATCTGTCGTCCACGTATTTACAATAATTGTGGTGCGTGTGAATGATAAATTTTTACAAGTTTAGTGCTATCAAGTTGTTGATTGCTTCCTTATCATAATTTGTATTTACCGTAACGACTTGGTACACCCCGATTTAGTTACATCGACAATGAACCTTATGAATTTGTAAATGTAACACTGTCAATGCTATCAGATGAATGTTCAAAAATTTTGTTTCATTGCTCATACTAAAGAGGTACGATTTTTTTGGCGTGTTACGTTTTTATGCTGAATCGGTGGAACACACATTTTGTAAACGCTACAAAATGCTTATTTTACTAAAAATGGTGTTTTTTCATATCAATTTAAAACTATTTTAGCAATGTATTCTAATGTTCATTGAGACTATTTTGCATTGCAATGTTAGTATAATCCATCATTTACCATTAAAAGTGCAAAAAAAAAACACCCCACATTTAGGGTTTTGGTTTTAAGGATAAAATAAATGCAACAAAATGCTAAATTTGGGAAAATAAATGCTAAATATTTCATTGTTGTGCTAAAAAAACGCATTTCTCTCATACTTATCTCTCTCGATCACACTACTACAACGTGTGAGAACCCAAGGACGTGAAGGCATGCAACAAGGCGCTGCACAGTGTTAATTAGCTGATCGATTCTGAAATCAAACCACCGTAACTCGAGCTAATCACTATTCTTAGCGCACATTACTTGGCCAGATTAAGGCTAATTATTTGGAATAACTGTTGAATACCTGTCTTCGTCACGCAGGTAAATAATAAAGCAATGCGTGAGCTTGAATCTTGCCTAAAACACTAATCTGAGTATAGTAAGACATCAATTATTTGTGCGCCTTTTAGGAATTGTGTTTGAAGTATTTTTTATAAGTTATACTAATTAATTAAACGAAATCACGTAGATTTAATAGATGCCACTTTTTCATGAAAAATATACCCTCACGATTTCATTAGAAAAGACAAAATTTATACGAATGTCGAGTATTTAAAGTTGCGAATCTAGTTCAGAAACTGTATCGGTGAAACAAGATTTTTTTATAATCGAACGAAAAATAAAAAACTTGATTTCCTTGCAAATTATGGCCATCATTATCGGATGTCTCAAAGGTTTGGTCGGGTTTATTGATGGTTTACTAACCTAATTAGGAAGAGTATTAACTCGAGATTGTTGCAATTTACAAACTACTAACTTGTCCCAAACAGAAATCAATTGGTGGATTTACCGTGTGTCGCGTTATTGAATTCGCGAGCACGAAAGTTACTACGTATATTATACACCGCACACATGCAGGCGCTCACGTAGCCCTACTCACTAGGGCAGGTGAATACCCATTTACGAGAACAAAACAATTGCCATGTACTTAAATGTATTCATCCCCTCCTCCACTGCCGCAATACAAATACCCCTCATTTCTACAAAGTTATATATATGATCTCCCCTTCCATGACCCCCATTTAGAATACACACGTATAAATACGTATGCACACACTTTGAAATTCTATGAATATACGCGCATCTATTGATACCAACCCTTAATTACACACGAACACGAACACGAACACGAACACGAACACGAACACGAACACGAACACGAAACACGAACACGAACACGAACACGAACACGAACACGAACACGAACACGAACACGAACACGAACACGAAAATAATATGAACACGAAAACAAATACATGTACGCTCACTAGATTATATATCATACAAACACATCCATTGACATCAACATCTTTTACATACAGACATTCGCACACATACACATTCATTTGCAGGTACCATTTTCATACGTATCGATTCACCACCGTCATTGTATACTGACACAAATACAAATGCATGTACACATATTGTACATCCACTATCCAGTCACTCCTTCTTACATGATTTACTGACACACAATACACCACTTTAAAGTACAATAAACACGATCCATTCATTCTCATTTCATACACATACACATAGACATATTAAGACATACACATATTTACACACATCCAAAGTACCATTCACACCATAAATGAATTCTCACTACATACAGACATACATTTACACACACTCATTATATACAAACATACACACATTTACACTCACCTCAAAGTACAATGATTAACACCATCCATTCATTCTCATTACATAAAGACATACGCACATTTACACACACTCATTACATACAATCAAACACACAATTACACACACCTCAGAGTACCATACTATGGGAAAAACGCCTCAGTTGGACGCGTTGTTGAGCTGTGGCACCGGTACGTGCAACATGACCGAGTACGACATTCCAAAAAGGCCCACCACACAGTGTTAGCCTACCTGGAATTGACATAAGTTGTACACTTACTATTCCAACATTCTTTGATGTACTAATCACGTCATGCCTTCTAAAGTGTATATCTTGTATTTTCACTGCATACTTCATTTTTTAACATCATTTTTCGAATTAGATTAGCAATAAGTCCTTTAAGGTCTGACCCGGATTTATCTGAAAATTGGAAAATAGGAGAGAATGTTGTACTTATGGACCTGCAAAATTTTCATAGCGATCGGTACATTTTTTTTTTTTATTTTTTTATTTATTTTGTATTTTTTATAACCAACGATCGGATTTTGTCAAAAACTATACAGCAACCGCCAGGTGGTATGTACATTGGTGTTGCAAAAATTTCAGGTCGAGCAGAGAAACGGTGCGACCTGTATCGAAGAAAGTAACAGAAAAAAAACCAAAAAAACAAAACAAAACAGACTATTCGAGCCATAAGAGTCAAGTGGAGACGCTCGCTACGCTCGTCAATTAAAATACTAATAAATCATATTCTACCTTAAACTTTCTTACAAACATATGCATACTCATCATAGTACCATTTATATAACCCATGCCTTCTCATAACATACACATTAACACAAAAACACATTCACACACAACACACATCATATTATAGTAATATGTATAATCATGTCCATTTCTCATTATAACATACAATCACACACAAACAAACACACACACTCAAGTACCATAATATCCATTTTTCATGTTATCAATTTCTCCCCACACCATACCTGCACGTACACCTCACAAAGAGTCATACTTTCACCACGCATAAAACACTACACTCGTTTCGTTGTTACTCAAAGATTTATATTCTCAAGTTTATTCAAACATATTCACCCCCCCCCCCCCTCCCCCCCCCCCCCCCCTCTCAAAACAAGCAAACTCGGATCACACAAAACACACACCAGACTAATTACATACCTATACACATACAAAATATAACATAAGTACATTCAAGCCTTATGTGGTAGTGTTGTGTAAATTAGACACATGATACCTACATAATGCAAGAACTCACATTATAATCGTTTAACACACAGGACTTACACAAATATTAACGAAACTCGTATATACATTTTCATTCGTAAATAAAGTCAGGAATAATGTAGGGGCACTGACCATTTTGCATATCAGGTTGTCTACAATAAAACACACATTGATTGTTGTGTTATGTTAACTTATATTTAAACAAACTAATCATTATCTCATAGGCGCATATGTGCACCACACTCATTGTACAATGATAGATGTTATCAATGCACATTTAGTCTTTATCTTCATATAACATTTAGCTAGTGTTTGCTTTGTTACTTATCTAAAAAGATCTAATGAGTCCAAAATATAATCCAAACACTTTCGAAACAATGTTTTGAAGAATGTTTAATCATTTCATTTGCTTAATTGTCAAAAACAGAACAAAGCCTCACAAGTGTTAGGCACAGGCAAGAATCAACACTAAAATACTCTTTATCAACTCGATAACACATGTTTCTATTTCATGTTGTTCAAATTTCACTAGGCATGGTTGCAAACTGAAATGCACATAATCATATCATATTTATTTAAAGTATTTATTATAATGTTAGTAAATCATGATTCCAATTTTATGTATTTTTTTTTATTTATTGGTTTTGATTTTTTGTTGTGTACGTAATCATATAATTAGTATGTAATTATTAAATTTGATAGTATAATTGTAAGTTACCAGAATGTATCTGCATGTTTAATTAGCGAAATATACACCACACAATCACTTTATAGTAAGTGTGTAAATATTGTGGTTCATTAATAACTATTAAACAATCTCGTACAGTCACATGAAATGTTGTACTCTTTACGGTACTAATTTTGTGTGTCGATTCGAGAAAACACGGTTTTATGTTACTGTTATTTAAATAACCTTTTGCCTCCTGTCTTGTCAACGTTTGTAAATCTGCCTTGATACTGGCATAACTTATTTATATGTTTGTATTTTTTTTTCAAATAGCGTTCACTTTCTAATTTTTTTTTAATTGATACAATGTTCATTGGAAAGTATCTTATTTTAAACAATTAATAAAAATTAATATATAAATAGATTTCAAGATAAACGTTTGAATTAATGAATATTTTTAATTTTTTAAAAAATTAATCATAATATGTAGACTTTTATTGAGATAACACTGTTATTGTCTGCAATTAATTGAAGTAATTGCTTTAATTAGTAACCTTGCCTAATTTAAAACATGAATTTCTTTGCATTGTTTTAATATTCTCCATCCACAACGATGCGTTTGTATCACATCAAATGTTTGTATTATTGTGCCAGTCCAAAGAAGGCAAAACCTTTGAAAATATTGTAATAAATTCTATTTTCCTTTGCAAGAACGGTGTAATCAGTTAATTTAAACTTTTTGAAGATGTATACCAGTTCTTTTAATTAAATTTTTAAATAAATTTTATTGACTCGAGTTATTTTAGCCGATATTTTAAATAAAGCGAACACAATTAAATTATTTTCCAAGCATAGATCAACATTACAACTAATATTGAAGTTATTAAATCAGTGTAAAGTCACCTAATATAAATAAACCTAATTGAGCTCAACGTAAATAGCCCTGTTTGTAGAAAATGTAACATCATGTCTCATACCTCCCACTCAAAAGCTTGGACTGAGTGGGCTGCCTCACGTCTCACTGTAGGTCAGCACTCATCGTCTAGTATCCGGATATGAAGCAGTCCAGTGTATTTCTGTATCTCCTAGGTGGCTAGGGGCAACTTGTAAAATACCTAGCATTGTTTAACCTGGCGTTCCTATCCATGACACATCACGTAACCCAGATAAACCTCCTAGGGTAAAATACCGCGTGCTCGTAGTCTGCACGCCATCAGCAAGGCGGTGTGGGATGTCCTTGATGCTAACCTCTGTAACGAGGCAATCTTCTTGTCTGAGGACCGAAACACGAGAGATTTAGACAAATGACGAGGCAATTAAACAATTGACATGGCATGACAATACAACGTGTGAATCCAATAACGTGTTTTATACGGGAGAGTTGTATTGATTGTTTGAGTGTTGTTGCTTAAAGTCTCTATTAAAGGGGTATTTACCCGCTAAACTCAAAAATATATATTTAATTCAGGCTAACTAGTTAAGAATTAAGAAATTAACAGGAAAAATATTGTGTCTACCATGACCCGGAAAAAATGTCGAACTTAGTATTTTTCGAGCAAGGTCCCATCGTCAAAAATCTCCCATAAGAAATAACATGGGGACGATATTTATGCCCCGTGACCTTGGAGGATTTTGATTTAAAAAAAAACACTGGCCATTATTGAAGTACCCGACAGCCTTTTCTGTAAATCCTCTATATTTTGTTTTGAAATTTGGGCAATTTTTTCTGTCAAAATATGCTGATTACCAAGAAGGCGTGTGATTTTGGAATGCATATTTTTGTGTGTTTGAGTGTAAATTTGTGAACAGTTAGACACGATGTTATAAAGGACCATTTTATATTGGTATGATGCTTACGCATCTATGTGGAACAAAAAGAAGCAAGTTGATTTAAGAAATTCCGCAAAACGTACATGACCCAAAAATTTGAAACTTTTGTCATTTTAGTGTATTACAATGCTATAGATTATGTGGTAAAAAATAATGTTTTGGAGTCATATCCCCTTTAATGCAATATTTCCATTCGAGACGATGAGTGGTGATAGATGAGGAGAATCACAAAAACTCACTCCTAATGAAGTGACGCTGAGGTTGAGCCAACTAAAATGCACACGGTCAGGTGTTGATGATTGCAGATAAACGGTTGATAATAACATTAAACATATTTGCACGAATGTAAATTAAGTACCTTTCTATCGATATCCACGCTTGGTCCAAAATCCAACAAATGGATTTCAATTCAGCAAAATTACCATTAGCCGTTTGTCTTACGTTCAACAAAATTAGCCTGCACACATTATTTTAAACATATTTATGTGAAGATGAAAATTTGAAGAAAAAAATCTCTTCAAAGGGAATAAATTCCCGAAGTTCAAAAACAATTTAAAATAACAAAGATATCACTATTTAAAAATAATTTAAAAATACACGAATTAATAAAAATCGTGGAAAACATTAACTTGGTCACAGAGATTGATTCTTTATCAATGTTCACATGAAATATAATAAATGTTATCAACCGTTTCCATTGAAAAAAACAAAAAAACAATAACGCTTTACTCGTCTCAGTGCTAGCTTCAGCAATTACTCTTATGCGGGATTCGAACCTGCGTCCCATGATGTTATACAAATCTTATGTATGAATTTTAATTTTAATTTTTTAGTTAATTAAACTGATTGTCAAATGAAGAAACAATATAACTTTTAAAGTTTTTTTCTGTGACAATTTTTCCATAGAATAAATGGTGTTATAAAACTGGTGATGAAAGTTGAAAAGTAAATGTCCAGTGGCTATTGTAAGAGGACACTTTAGAAATGTTTTCATAACGGTTGCCGGCGGCGGGTGTTGAACCGGCGACCTCTTGAATCAGTCTCTTGCTTTACGCATGAGCTACCTCTGACGGTCAATTTACAATATAATACCAATTACAAAATTTATATCTCCACCTGTTGGTAGAGCATCGGTTCGAGAAGCCGAAGGTTCTGGATTCGATCCCCAGTCGGGGCAAACTTTTACGGCTATTGCTATCATTCAATAATATTTTATGTATTTGATGTAAGGTTTATATTTAATATAATTTCTTATCAAAATATTCAATTTAACGAATATTATTTTGCTCAATTTATTCCCACAAGATAACATTTTATAGAACGGAATCTTTCTAATTAAAATGTCACATTATTTGATAAGCTCAGAAAAATATTTTTGTGGGAATTAGGAAAAATAAATGTGTTTATAGACTAAACAACGGAACACAGTATGTTACCGTCTACCAAGTCACAATGAACCATATTAAACAACAAATGCATTTCCTTAAAATGTTAGTACGTGATTTGAAGTAACCGCAACAAATCTAATCATAGAGACGACAACGCCTATAAGAAGCATTCTCTGCCACAGAACAAATTAATGATATCATGCAGTAAATTGAAGTCATGTTCAACCGAGTTGGAAGTAAATAATTGACACACTTTTGAGATGATTATTTGTCGGCGAGAAGAATAACAGAATGGAAAGTGACCTTGATCTAGAACTAGATAATAAACAACAGTCAACTGTGGTTGCAGTCTGCAATATCACATTGAGTGGAGATTGTGCATCGAATGCATTTATTGCACTTTTTATTATTTCTCTGGTAGATAACAGCGACGTTGACATGCGTTGTCTTTTGACAATGGTTGCTTTTGACAATGAGTTGTCTTTTTTCCAATCTGTCAAGCTATAGAAAATCTCCTGATAATTTTCTATCTTACACGGAAATACAAGAAACCCCAAATCAAATTTGGACTTGCCATCTTGATCTTCTAGAATTATATACGAGTGACATTGAAGGGAAGTTTTAGTTTCATTATTTACAGCATAATAGTTGTTTTACTCAATTGTGGGGTTAAAAGCTGGAAAAATATACATAGACAATTGAAGTTTATTTGATTCTGACAGAAGTAAATAGTTCATATTAGATTTTAAAATCATTTTTAAACATTACTTGTACCTAGACAAGGTATTGATATATCTAGATAGTATAATACTTAGTGTGACGAAAACTCCGTTCATATTTACAGCTTTGTGGGGATTTAAAGTCTTTTAAATTACTGATGAAACCTCATAAGCTACTGTTAAAGTTTGTTATTTGTTTATAGCCAAGTGTCAATATTATTTGTTTACACTTTTCTTGACAGCAGATAAGGTTTAATGAATATAGAAGACCTTTTCGATTTAAATAGTGATTCATGTTCATCAGAATGTTAAGTAATTTGTTACAGGTGTAAGTTGCAGTAAGAAATATAAAATTAAAAGGCCTAAAGTGCGTACGTAGTAAAGCTTGTTTTTTCATCGAATGTGGTATAAATATGAGCCATGAGAATCGATCATGGCTGGACGATGGGAATGCAATAAGGTATAGCAATTGAATACCAGCAAGGTCTCAATTGTGGGTCAAGATGCTATGAACTGAAGATTAGAAACAAGAAGTAGTTTCGCCGAGATGGTACTGTATGAATTGTTTATTTCCCCCTCAAGTGTTAACGATCTTTTAATCATGATGTCGACGAAGAGTCTCAAAGTAATGTGATGAGTTGCTTAAGGTTTACCAGATTGCAAAAAGGAATGAAGCCTTGGAACATCTTAATATAGTAAGTTGGTGATAAGTAATAGATCAGTTGAGGTTATTTTGACACGTTTAAAATTTGATATATTTGCTTGCTGTGAAACATATTAGATGAATCGTTCCAGATGGTTTATACTGTTGACAATTATAAAAGCGTAGATTGATCGTTGAAAGGGTAGGGTGTGTGGGGTTATTTAATTTATATTGCTGAGAAGTTCAGTCAAGTTGTAGTTGAGTGAAAGTTAAATTTCCGATGGATGTAGAGTGCAGCAGTAACATTCTGGCTTTCCAAATGTAAAACACAATGATTTTGTTACAGCAGTTTATAAGCTCCACCGTAAAGTTAGAAGAAATTGCAGTATTGTTTGAATAGTTTAGTAAATAATTTAAAGTTGGAAGTTAGAATTATGTTTCTAGGTGATTTCAACATTGATTTGAGTAGAAAGACATACCAGTAAACATTTCAAAATTCTCACTAGACACATGGATTGGGCAATTGATATAAATCTGTTACTTTAGGGTTAATACTAGGTCAGCTACTTAATCGATCATGTTAGTAAATCACAATTAAAATATTATTCAGTCAGGTCTCATAAGTGTAGGATTACGTGATCATGAATTAATTATTGTGTTCGTAAGATTAATAAGCAAAAGTGACCTAATTTGTATAATACTAGAATTAATAAGAATGTGATGGAGCAGTGTAAATGAAGATATATCAAGTTGGTCCCATGACCAAAATTTGGATGCGGAAGTTCCGATGATAAATTAAAAGTCTGTTAAAGTAACGTGGAACATTTAATGAGCAAGCACCCCCCTTGACAAATAAAGAGTTAAAGGAAAAACCAAGCCCATGGTTAACAGATGTATTAGGAATCATGCATAGGGATGAGACCACTTGCGACAAAGAATTCCAGAATTTTAGAAGGCCATCAACGTGGAGGAATACAAGAAAGTCTAGAAAATAAGGTAATAATCAGATTTCGTTTTTTCTAAGCGGTGAGCATTTTAAGTTTCTTTTGATAATGATTATTTCTTCAAAATCGTTAGTGCAGTTTTATAATAAGTGACAGAGTAACAAAGTGGAAAAATGAGTTAGCATAGCCTCATTGACAGGAGAGGTATCATACACGTCTAATCCGGACATTTGATGTTTGTACAGAAAAGTTTTGTCGTGAACGATGTAGATTTTTCCAGTTGAAATTGGGTAAGTTAAGATTAATAGAAAAAGAAGCAGATGATCTCCCGCATGAAAGTAACAATGAAAAAACAAAAAAAAAAAAAACAAAACAAAAAAAAAAAAAAAAAAAAAAAGAAGTCATTTCAGCAATTAAACGCCTTAAAAATAAAGCTCGAAAACACTTCAAGAGATTCATGCATAGATTCAAGGAAAGCGCATCAATAGTCGGATTATTAGCGTATCTAATTTCCCATTTCTTCCTGTAGGTGATTTCCACAAAAACACAGCTGAAATTGGCAAGGGTAACACCTATTTATAAGGGTAAAGGTTAAAAAAGAGGATAGAATTCTTATCGACCTATATCAACTCTTCCAATTGTAGGGAAAATTATGAAAAATTTGCACATGAGGTTTTACATGAAGGTGGATGCAGTCTGAAGCCCCACATTTACAGTGAAAACCAACAGGTTTTTAGGAAAGGTTTAGATCAACGCAAACTTGCCCTTCTAGCATTTACAGATTTTATCTATAAAGGGATGACAAGCGGATATGGTAAGGTTGGAGCTGTTTTTTGATCTTAGGAAAGCATTTTGATTCAGTTAGACCTTTTTTACCTCTTTAAAAAACTAAAAAACAGGTATAAACATAAGTCCTATTTGTTATCACTATTAGCGGATTATTTTAAAAAGAAAAAAAATGTTTATCAATCTTGCAAAAATATAGTCAACAGTATTCAATATATTTTGTGGAGTACCCCACAAGATCAATATTAGGACCCCCTTTTATTTATTCTTTACATAGATCTACTATAATGGTAGGAATCATTACATTTTATATGCGATGGACTTGGTCTTTTATTTAGAAGGTGTGGGATGTTGTGAAGAGATTCGTAAGACGTCTTCAAGAAGTTTGTAAAGAGGATGGATATTGGTTTAAAACTCAGGGCAACTTATATTAATTATGCCCTCCCTCCCTCCTCCCTTCCCAAAACAAATTATGATTTCATAAGGGCTAATGATAGAAGCATGAATGATATCATTTGACGTGGAATTGAATGGTAAGCAATTCAGAGTATGAATTTAAAATCTTGGAGTTCTTAGATTGTAATTAAATTTTAAAGAACACATTATGAAATGTATGCTAATAAAGTATTAAGCACGCAATAGGAATTAGAAGTAGAATGAAGAGGTTTTGTAACAGAGAGAAGTAAAGTGACTTGTAGATTCTATTTCACTCTATATTGATTATGTTAGTGGTTGGGCAGTAAGACCTTCTACCGAATATGTTGTACTTGCAGAAGAGAATGACATCTGTTGATTCAATTCTATAAGCCAAGATTACAATCTGATTGCTTTACGATGAGGAAAGAATGAAATTATAGCGTACTGGAAAATAATACAAAGTATCTGAATGAATGTATTCAGGTTAGTTACCAAATTTTTCAATTTGTTGAGGTGATAGAAATTCTACTAATGAACTTCTTTGAAGTTTTCCTAAAATTAAATCTGAATCATATAGAAAGTCATTCTTGTACAGAGGAGTATCCTTTTGATTCAATTTCTAATGATATAGAAGCCAGTTTACTGAGCTAGAATAGTACAATTTAAAAGTTAAAATTGAAAGCAATGATAATGATCGAAGACAAAGAAGAATGATTTTGACTATTTATTGTGGCATGGGTCACTGGTTTATGTAATGTAATTTATATTCAATGTTCTTTTTAGATTTTTGTGCTCTTTGTTTGTTATTATGCTTGGATATGATGTACTTCAATGTATTTTCAATTGATATTTTTCTGCCTAGATTGTTCTGGGTGCGCCCCTGGTGGTGGAACTGCAAACTTGAGTTAGGTGTCCTGTCTCATTGCTTGTGCATCAGTTTGACTTGAACAATTTAAATAATTATATATCTGATATAATTATATATTAAAGTCAGAGCTTTTGTACTAAATTGTATATCAAGTATTTTGATACACAGAATGATGGTTTGAACACAAGAATGAAGATCGCGTTCGGTGGTTTCTCGCCCCGAAAGATGGTTACCCCTGATTTGCTGTTCAGATTTTTGGCAAAAACCTCATATTCGTTGAGTGGGATCGTCTAATAAATCAGTTTTTTCTTTTCGTTTTTCTTTTTAATGTTTTTTTTCTTTTCTTTCTTCTTCTTTTTTTTCTTTTCTTTTTTTCCTTTCCTTTTCTTTTTTCTTTATTCTTTTCTTTTTCTTTTTTCGTTTCTTTTAATCACACCCCTTTTTTATATATTCGATTCATTTATAAATGCATGTTAATATCCTTTTTATTTGTATCAATTGTTGAGTATTTAATGCATTGTTGTAATATTATATTTCAAAATATTATTAAATGTAGTTCATTGTTGTGTCTGCATCTATGTAATTAGATTATTTAGTTGTCCTCCTTGTAAATCAGTTTTTATAAGAATAGTGAAGGACGTGTTAAATAAATAAAATAAAATAAATAAATAAAATAAATAAATTTGTTATGTGCTATAAATCATTTTTTTATAAAATATCTGCATTTAAGATATGAAATAAACCTCTTTAAATAAAGTAAATTCGTATTTAGAATCTACCCACTCAGTCATATTAAATGATTTTCAGTGGGGTACATTATACCAAAGCGACCAAGCCAACCCTGTAGGCCCCGACGCAATCGACGAGTGAACGAAAACCAACAAAAGATTGATATTTAATAGGAAATTATAGCAATCAGTAGTGATGGACAGTGCGTAACACCCGCGGCATCAACGCCAGAATCAAAAAGGTCCGATTAAGATCAACTTGAATCTATTATGTGCCCGTTGCTAGGACGGCTTCAAAGTCACCGTTTACAAATTCCTTAGTCAAGAACTAATGGATTTACGTCCAAATCAGAAGTTAAAAAACTTCTGTCAATGGCGGGAATCGAATCCTGGGACTTCTGCATTGGAAGCTAACCACAAGACCAACGAGCTACACATTTGTTTTACGTCCAACTGTGTGCGTCACATATGATGTGACAAGAACTGGTGAGAAGATCTGAGGAAGAAGGTATAGTGAAGGCGAGAAAAAAAGGAAGAATGAGACAATATCGTGAGCGTCAGGCTGGCTGACTTCGATAGACCCGGGGTTCCAAGAGTTTGGTGGGATCCTCCCGCCCACTACCTCGACTTTATTGTTGGGTATAGGGTCGAATTCGATATTTTGATAATAACATAGGGCCGCTTCGCGTGATGTGGATGAATCTTTTGTGTAAGTTTTTAGTATGCGTTGGATCTCTTTACTTTTTCAAGTCCCATTGCAAGATATTTGTTTTTATTAAGATAATTTTAATTAAGAAGTAATAATTGCTTTTGTTATGCCATTTAATAGAATGTTACATATCTGGAGGCCCGAAGACTTGCTTTTGTACGCATTGTTGGTGATTGTTATCAAGTTTCAATAGTTACTTGTTAATTATTATACACCTCAAAATTTATTATAGACTGTATTTCTATGTATTCTGGCAACTTTTTTCAAATTTTTGTTTAAAAGTTACTAAATCACTAGTACCTTAATGTCCATGTAAAATATGAACGTTGTAGACCTACCAGTTTTGTCAGAATCGGCCCAAATAATATCACGAAACGCATTACAAATCGAAAAAATCGTAAAAGTACGATATTAATGAGAAATATTTCTTTGATTGTACCCGATGGTCCCCACCAATTTTTATCAAGAACGCAAAAACCATTTGCGCAAACAAGCAACCAAAAAATGTGCTTATTTTCTTGGGGTACGGTGAAAGAAAATTGAAGTATTCCGCTTCCTATCAATAAAAAAAATAGTTCTAATCATAAGCCCGGCTTTTAGGGGACATAGTTATTGAATGATAGCCATTATGTCGAAAAGTATCCGACGAGGGATCCGAACCCAGAATCTTTGCATTCTACAGGATCATACAGATGTTATGGTGATATCATTTGGCAAACTAATAAAATAATTTCCGATCTGATTTGAAAGCATGTGAACAAACAAGACTTCGAGAAAAGTTGAGGAGATATGCACCAATGGTCACAACTGCCCTTGATGTTTTTAGACGCTTTCACATTTTATAAAAACTCAAGTGGTGATGGGTTAAAAATAAGAAGACACTGACATCACTCTCTCCAGCAACAAAACGAGAACCCAGTTGATGAAAATGAAAGGATGTATATATGGAGTACATGACCCCGTATTAGCAATCTTGTTATACTAAATGTAGACTTTATTTAAGGAGAAAGTGTGAATGTTCTTCGTTACCATTAGAATTATATGCAGTGCTTGTAGTAAATCTCCGTATAGGCTATATCTATAGAACAAAACCTTCAAGTATACCATAAGTTCAATGGAGTGTGCTTAAATTTCAAATTTTAGAGTCTTGATTAAAAAATATAAATATAAGCTTATTATTATTAATTCATAAACGGAAGTCTTGATTTGGGTTTTGTTTACACTACAGAAGCATGTCAAAAATTACCAAAATTACCAAAATCGCAGCTGAGACCTTTACTTACTCATAAGTTATAACTAAAATTTGATAGAAATGATATTATAACTTTAAATAGGAAAAATATAATAAGGGCAATAGGTCTCAAAGATGTAAATACCGCATTGGCGAGATGCATTTTTCTTTTTATTGTGTGTTGTTTTTGTTTTCTTTTTTTTTTTGTATTTTCTTAATTTTTTTTTTTTTTTGTTTTTTTTGTGTGTTTGTTTTTTTTTTTTTTTTCTTTGTCATGTTTTTTTTTTTTTTTTCTTTTTTTTTTTTTTTTGTTCTTTATTTTTTTGATGAGTTTGTCTTATACATTTTATTTTTTGTGAGGCAGTCGTAATGCACATGAAATGGGAATGCGATTGACAAAAAATAACTACTATCCTCACATAAAAGTATGTCAAAGGTTCGAAAAGTGTGCACTAATATGTGTTTTCTGCTATCAACCGCATCCTGGAGAGGGTGGAAGATGGGGGGGATTAGTTCCGCTATTAGATCGACAAGTAATTTCATGCATTTGGCAGATTGGCGTATTGCCAATTTCTGCAGAAGATGGTCACACCTGTGTTATATCCATCCTTCACCACAACCTCACGCCCTTTTAGTGTATGAAACGTTTTGCATGTTTTGTAACACGCTACGTATGTGTTTCTGTTTGTAACAACAATAATGATACATTTTCAGGGGTAAATAAATATATATAGCAGCGTTATTAGATTGTAAAATGTACATGGAAGACTTGTTTTAAGTATACAGATGGTTTCTGTTACACCTTGATTTACTTTTGTCCCCGTGTTTATAACCATTACGCGTGTTATGTACACTAGGCGTCATAAATAAATCCGGGGTAATATTTTACCTACACCATCGACACTGACTCGGCGAATCTCCGATTTGTTCTAAAAGACACCTTTAAAGTCACACTAAGCTAGCACCCAGCGGATAGGCTAGGAGTGGACGGCTCGCCCTATTTGTGTCATTAGAATAACTAAACTAAACATAAGTACGAGGGGCATCACATGCTCAGACATATTGTTTAACGTTCAAGGTCATCACCCAACACCGATGACCTTGACTTTGAGTTGGTGACAGAAGATTTCAAATAATAAAGTATCGTGGGATCCTAACTGTGTTTTAAATTCCCGTGCGGAATTTTGCTCTACGAGGACATTGGTTCAAATCTCGTGTAAGGCATGGGTCTTTGTAATCGTCCTTAATCGTCATCCATCACCATTCATCGTCTCTATTAGCCTTAGTGCAGCATTTATAGAGACGTTGAGCAACAAAAACACAAAAAGTATTGTTAATATGCGAACAAATATACAACATAAGGGGTACAAATGCGGCGGCTGACTATTTTATTAATGACAATATGCGTTGAATTACCTAGTTGGAGAGCACTTTATTTTTGTATTTTTCTATTTTTTTTTATTACAACAACTTTTGTATTTACAGTGGTTCTTTACAATGTATGTGCTGTCTGCGGGATTCGAACCCTCGACCTCGGGTTCTCTACATGGACAAGTTCACCAGATTATTAAAAGTAGAAGTATAATTATTATCATTACAAGGACACTTTGCTTACGTTTTATTCCAGTCGCGTTGATGGATGAGCTTCTTTGGTTGACTATTTCTGTCCAACGATTATTAATTCTTTGTAAGCGTGGGATCTCATTACATTTTTAAGTCCCATTGCAAAATTATTTTTGTTAAATTAAGATAATTTTTATAAAATACAAAATAAAATAAAACTAGAAATGACGTAAGTATCTCGAGGCCCAAAGGACTTGCTTTTTGTCCGCATTGTAGGTGATTATTAATTTGTTTTATAGTACTTGTTAATTCATGTAAAAAGCTTATCTTCAAACCTATTATATGAAATTCTGGCTTAACTTTTTCAAACTTTTTCTTGTGTATGTGATAACTACATCACCATTACCTTAATGTCCACGTAATATATGAACGTTGTAGCCCCCCTTGTGTGGTAAGAATCAGCCCAAATATCAAGAAAATATCGCATTGACAATCGGAAAAAATCGTAAAAGTACGATATTCATGAGAAATATTTCTTCGATTGTAGGCCTACCCAAAAAAATGACTGACCTAAGTTCAGAGAATTCGAAGGTCCCCTCCAGTTTTTATCAAGATCGCATATGCCTTTTTTCCGGTAGAGAGCGAACAAACAGACAAAAACACCCGATCTGTCAGTCACAGTCCCCCCCCCCCCCCCAGTCACAGTCCACAGTCAAACACAGGTGTCTGTCATCTCTCAGCCCAATAAATCTGAGGATAAAAACTATCTGTAATAGGTATCTAATTTCCATTCTTCTTGTGTAGGCCCGATTTCCCAA
This sequence comes from Sweltsa coloradensis, assembly GCA_024449915.1. Lineage (NCBI taxonomy): Eukaryota > Metazoa > Arthropoda > Insecta > Plecoptera > Chloroperlidae > Sweltsa > Sweltsa coloradensis. The sequence continues at coordinate 63,513 of JAMZAV010004017.1, forward strand.
CACAGCTTAAATTCGGCAAGATGTTAACACAATATGTCTAAGGGTAAGGTAAAAAGAGTGAAGGAATTCTTCATTCGAAACCTATATCAACTCTTCCAATGTAGGAAAATTATTGAAAATATTTGCAAAGGAGGTTATTAAGGAAGGGATGCATCTAAGGTTTAAGTGAAACCAACATGGGTTTAGGAAAGGTAGATCAAACGCAAGGCGACCTTCTTGCATTTTACAGATTTATCTATAAAGGATTGACAGCGGAATGTAAGTTGGATGCTGTGTTGTGTGACTTAGGAAAAGATTGATCAGTACCTTTTTTACCTTCTTTAATAAAACTAAAAAAACCAGGTATAACATAAGTCCTATTTGGATCTCAATATTGGCTGTATTATTCTTTAAAAAGAAAAGTTCTCAAATCTTGCAAAATATAGTTCAAAAGTATTCAAATATTTTGATGGAGGACCACAAGGATCAATATTAGGACCCCTTTATTCTATTCTTTACATAGATGATATATCTACTTAATGGGCAGGAATCAATTAAATCTTATATGCTGGACTTGGTCCTTGGTGTATGTGTTTTAGAAGGTGTGGATGTTCGAAGAGATCGTTAGACGTCTTCAAGAAGTGTAAAGAAGAGGATGATTGGTTAAAACTCAGGAACTTGAATTTAATTATAGTAACAACAAAATTTTATGATTTTTCATAAGGCTATGTAGAAGCATGAATGTTTTGAATATTCATTTGACGTGGAAGTGTTAATGGTAAGCAAATTCAGAGTATAGATTAAATATCTTGGAGTTTTCTTAGATTGTATTAAATTTTAAGAAACATTATGAATATGTATGCAATAAAGTCTCATCAGCCAAATAGGAATTATAAGTAGAATGAAGAGGTTTTGTAACAGAGAGAATGTGAGGTATTGTAGATTTTATATTCACTCTATTATTGATTATTGTTTTAGTAGTTGGCAGTAAGACCTTCTACCGAATATTGTTGTACTTCAGAAGAGGAATTGACATCTGTTTGATTTCAATTTCCATGAGCCAAGATTTAAAATCTGATCTTTGCACGATTGAGGAAAGAATGAAATATCGCGTACTGGTAAATACATACAAAAATATTGAAAAGGTTATGTATTCAGTATTTTACCCAATATTTTTCAATTTGTTGATCGAATAGAAATTCTATTCTAATAAACTCTTGAAAGTTCCTAAAATTAATTCTGAGATATAAGAATCATGCTGTACAGAGGTATCTTTGGAATTCAATTTCTATGATATAGAAGCCGTTTACTGAGCTAGAAAATAGTACAATTTAAAAGTAAATGAAGCAATGATAATGAAATCGAAGACCCAAAAGAAGAATGATTTTTATATTTATCTTGATGGGGCATGTCTCTGTGGTTATGTAATGTTAAGTTATCTTCATAGTCTTATTATGATTTTTCTGTTCTCGTTGTTGTTCATTATGTCTTGATTTTGATGTATTCAATTGTATTTTCCCAATGATATTTTTTTCTGCCTAGATGTATGGTTGCCGCCCACCCACTGGTGGAACTTTGCAACTGGTGTTAGGTCCTGTATCATTGCTGTGATCAGTTTTGACATGAACATTTTTAAAAATATATATCTGATATAAGTATATATTAGAGTCAATATCTTTTGCCACTAATGGTATCAAAGATTGAACACAAGAAGAGGTTGAACACAAGTGAATGAAGATTCGCGTCGGTGGTTTCTTCGCGAAAGATGAGTACTCCTGATTGCTGTTCCGGATTCTTTGCATAAATAATGCATTATTCGTTGAGTGGGATCGCTAAGAAAATCCAGTTTTTCTTTTCGTTTTTTCTTTTTTAATTGTTTTTTTTTTTATTTTTTCTTCTTCTGTCTTTCTTTCTTCTTGTTTCTTTTCTCTTTTCTCTTTCTTTTCTTCTTCTTTTCTTTTTCTTTGTCTTTTTCTTCCTTTTTTCCTTTTTTCCCCCCCTTCTTTTCTTTTCTTTCATTATACAACCTTTTTTATATTTATTCATTCATTAAAATGACATATAATATAATTTTTTATTTGTACCAAAAATTGTTGTGTTTAAATGCATTGTTGTTGTAATGAACTATTTCAAAATTCTACGAAATGTAGTTTCATTTGTTGTTGCTGCATCTATGTAATATGATTTATGCTAAGTGTCCTCCTTTGTAAATCAGTTTTTAAACGAATAGGACTAGACGTTAAATAAATAAAAATAAATAAATAAATAAAAAAAATAACAAAAATATAGAGAATAATAAAATAACAAAACATTAACAAAGCTTTATCAAAATCACAAAGTTGCCGAGTAGTTGCTCTCTTGACGGCGAAAGAGAGTGATCGTGATATCTTACCACTAAGTCGAGTGGTTGGACTTCTGGAGTGGGTGGTTGTGGTTTCCTTTTTACAGTGTCACGAGGGTGCTAGGTTAGGGGTCTGGTTTTGTGTCGTGTTTTTTGGTTTAGTCTCCGTTAGAAATGTTCTCCGTTCCACGCTCCCCCCCCCCCCGGTTGTCCGCCGCCGTCAATACAGTTAAATGTGTTTCTCCCGATCACCACCAGGAAACGACGGCGTGGCTGAGGGTTGTCTCATGAAGGATCTTCAGCGCCCTCACCTCGACCCGGTCACGTGGTCGCCATTCCAGCTGGACGGTGGCCGAACACGGTTGATACGTGAAGATAGGGGGAGGCTCATCAGGTCTATCACGCCTTGATCTCCGCGCACTCAGGTAAGTCTCCGTTCCGTACAGGGACGGGGACAGTCAGCAGGCAGCGTCGGTCACGCTTGACTCGGTTTCCGCCAGGTCCGCGTGTTTAACTTACAAATGCGAACTGGACAACGAACGCCATCCGTCAAAACCTGAGTGGTTTCGGCACGGTGCGGCGATATTCACGATGCGACTGGTCTCGGCATATCGGTCTATAAGGTCAGGAATGGGGTCCGCTCGGTTCCCCCAGATTGAACCCAAGAACCACATTTTACGTCGTATGTAATCGTGGGGTGGTACTGCGCCATGGTAACTACGACGGGCAACCACAAAGTGTCACTTTGACACTCGCCGATCATTTTAGGGATGAGTGTTCGCGCTGCTCGCAGACCACTCAACTCCCCTCTGGTGAAACAGTCTGTGGCCCCCCAACGTGGTCGGCTCTGGTTCCACAGGCCACCCCATGTCTAGCGGCGGCCACCGTGGCCAAGGTTCCCTCTCAGTTCTCGTGCTTCGACGCCAACCCCAGACCATACAGGGGTGGCCGAAGGGATCATATTTTTTCTTTGTTGTTGCTTTTTCGGTTTTTTTTTTTATACTGTTGGTTTGTTTTTTTTTTTTGTTTTATTTATTTTGTGTCCATCTGGTTCTTCCTCCGCCCCTCTCCAGATACAGGGTGTCACCGGTCTTTTCGCCTCCGCCCCCGTCACATCCGAGCCGTTTTTTTTTTTTTATGGCGTCGAGTCCCGACGACTGAATCGTCGATGTCTCCTGCGTCTTCCCGCGTCCGACTGCGTCGCCCGCGAAGTCCACGTCACCCGCGAAGTCCGCGTCGCCCGCGTAAGTCAGCGTCGCGACCCGCGAAGTCCGCGGCGGATACTGTTGACGATCGTTCTGTCCTCAATCGACCCGAAAGAACCCGAAAAACGGCGATAGGCCTTCGCAGGCCGGCGCAGAAATTATGTGTGTCACGCTTGAGTTAGTTTCACCGCTCTGAAGTACACGACGGACCGATGCGAAGAAAAAAGAAAACGCATCTGTGTTATATCTCCTAGGATCGACGCAATACGTACGTCTACGGTTATTTTTTCTAGTCAGTCGCTGACTGGGCCCAAAAAACGTGGTCACAGGCTTTCCCGCTCTAGCTATCACGCGAACCCCACACGCCACGGTACTCAGTGGCGTCACGCTTCGCGAGGGCGCTGAGGAGCGGTCGCCGATCGCCAGGTACATGAAGGACCGTCCCAGTCTGCCGCACAGTCCTCTATGATGGAGTGACCACATGGACACAGACGAAGTGTTCGTCCTGAACTGCCTTTAGTTTTGCCAGCACCGTGGGCACTCGTTGCCGCCGATGGGGGAGGTCTGCAGCTTCAACCTCACCTCTCGTACCGTGCCGTCCGCATGACCGACGAGTAGACTCATTTAATCTCGCTTCATTACCTGCACGGATTCTCCCGCTCCCCAAACGTTAATCCAGGCTTTGCGAGTTTATCGCTATCAGACTTAGCACCTGGTGAATCACGCCGAGACTTGGGATTCCCCTCGCCTACAACTGCGGCTGAGGGGCACTAGACAGGCTACCGGCGTGATCGGGCCAACCCCACCTTGGTCAGCCGCCACGTGGAGGGCGTCGCCTTGTTTCGTCGCTCTCGCACTCCGTCCACTCTCATCCCGGCATGACGCTGCGTATTTCCAGCATCATGAAGCCATTCTTTGCTCCATCCAACTCCCCGACAAAGGGGGCTGTCTGGTCGCCATCTTATGTTCCTCCTCCGTCTCCTTGATTCCCCACGGAACTCCTTGTAATATGAACCACATTCCCCCTTTTGTCCCATGGCGACCTCAATGCCCGTCATACTTCCTTTGGTTGATTAGGAGAATCGAATGCCAAACGGTCGTCCTTGGCTGAAATGATCCTCGATTTCCGGTCTACGCCTATTCAATGATGGTCCCACTTTAACGGCATTGCAGGTGCTTTCTATACAGACACATCTTGGTGAGTGAGAACCCTTCGGACGGTGCAGTGAATCACTATTGGGGGTAGTGGCCAAGTGACCACCTGCCCCCTGCCTCTGCTTCCACTGGACGACTGTCATTCCGCCTCCCCCTCGACCTCGCTCCAAAATGGTAGAAGGAGGTTAATACCCGGATGACTGGGAGCATGACCGCCAGACTGTCTCGTCTCCTCCCCCCTGACGTGACGCTCCTCGTGGGGGGCTATTCGCGCCAAGTGAAACGGTTGGTGCTGTGCTACAAGCAGCAGAAGCACAAGTGGCCGGTGCCTCTCCAAGACAACTGACACCCCACACGGCGTCGCTCCGCCTTTAGTCATCTGCTTATCCGTGAGAAGAGGACAAAAATATGTAGGTTTAACGAGTGTGGGATCCTGCCCTGAAATGAATGGGAATCGGACCTCAACGCCCACATCAGACGGACGAGTCCCGCCACGCGCGAAACTTCTTGGACTTTGCCTGTTGCTGGTCTCATTATTATCGAAGGAGGGAGTTCTGGCACAAGTTTCGGTGTTTGAGGGCCAGTACTCGCGCATTGACTTCGTGGTGTCCAATGGAGCTGTGTTTGGCACCGAAGAGGACAAGGCTAGGGCTTTGCCTCTCTCTTGATCTGTACATAGTTTCCAGACAGATTCTTTGAATGATGAGTTTCGCGAACCTGTGAGGAGGAACTTTCGGGCCGGCCCAGCTCTTGGTCACGAGCTCCCCCTAGGTTGTGTCGGTTCCGAATTTAGCCGGCCTATTACACGGCAGACGTTGTCAAAAAAAAACACAAAAAAAAACTATCCCTCCCCTTCTCCAAAAAAACACCACAACAACAAACAAAAAAAAAACAAAAAAAGGCTTGGTCTGTGGGCCGCAAATATAAGCTAGTGATGTGGTTGAGGAGAATACACGTTCTTCATGATTCGGCAGGCCTCCTACCCTCGTATTCTTGCCCACTTGGCGACGCTTCTATTTCGGGACGCCTCGATCTCGGATACCTCCACTGACTGTTTAGTCTCGGCCTTGTAGTGAGCTCCAAGTCGCCTCACGGGAGCCACGGCCCGGGAAGTATCGGGCGATCAGTCTATTAAGTGTTGTGGCAAAGTCCTTGAGAAGATCGTCCACGGCTCCCGTCCGTTATCCCTTTTTGTCGAGCTTCAGAGGTAGTCCCTCCCTGAGGAAACGACTGGGCTTTCGTTCCCGGGCGGACCGTTACGACCCGTTGCTCGCCTTGTCTCTGGAAGTAACATGACACCTTAAATGATGGCCACTGTGTACTGGAGAGCTTTCCTAGAATTTCACGGCATTGACAAGGTCTTGGCACGTACGGTATTGTGGCTACAAGTATGATCACCTGGGTGTTCTATCTCCTCATGGTCCGTTCCTCGAGATTCTTTCTAACCGGCCGACCGGGCGCGGGTTCCGAGTGGAGGGGCATCTTCAGCACCGTCTCTCTCCGCGCCGTGGGAGTCGCACAAGTGCTTGCCTTCTCCCCTCCACTCTATCTCATCTTACTGCCAAGCATATCCCAGTCCACGTTTCCCGAGCGTCCTGTCCCTAGGCCAGTACGATGATGACACCGCGGACTGGTGCTCCCACGCGTCGCCGCCGGCGCTTTCGGTGGCTTTCAACTGCAGTTGGACGATCTTCACTGTTGGATGGCGCGGTGGAGAGTCCTCCTAATGCCTCCCAAGACTTCAACTCCCCTTGCCTCTTCCGGCATCGACACAAAACTCGAAAATTCTCTCACAACGCCCAATGCGTCGTACTGGGATTACATCAACTGCTGGTGGAGGACCAAGATGTTTGTGACGTCCCGCGCAGGACCGAAATACTTGTGAAAGTGATTCACCGCACTCTTGTATTGGGCTGCCCTCCACCAGGGACATATGTTTGCGTGGACTTGAGGGCGCGTATGAAACCTCCTGTTGCTGCTGTGGGGCCGATGTCCGGGGCTGTAGTTTCCGGACACTCCGCCATACATACCGGGTGTTCCCTGCGCACCTTGTTCGAACACGCTACTGCTTGCTCTTGCGAAACAAGCACCTCATAGGTATTCTTCTCTTGAGTATTCACACACTTAGGGGATCTTACAACTGCTCGCTTTAGAGCGTCGTATTTACTGCGTCGTATTGCCGCCTGCACCATGCACGCGCAACGGCGAGGTGTACGACGTAACAGGGGTTGAACCCTTTCCGGGGCGACTTGATGCTCGCACGCCTCGTATGTGCACCGCCTACGCCTCCGTGAACGCCACAGCTCTCCTGGATCATCTCTACGCCCCACAAGGGTACCCGCCACAACCGCCGTAACGACCTCGTGTACCAGGTATGCCGAGCTACGCGGATGCCCTCCCTGTGGTCGCGGCCCCAGGTGACTCCTTCCCCGAGCGCTGGGTGGCAGGAGTGTGGGTACCTGGAGCGCGGGTACTCGAGGGTTTCGGCCTTATGCGAGTGCGCGCGAGTGTCCCCTACTCGCGGTTTGTGTGTATGGTTGCGTCGGTGGGAGCCGCGATGTTGGTGGGTCCGATGCATCGACACCACAAATCAGTTTGTGGTTTGTGTTCCTGTGCCCGTCCTGTTTGTATCTTGTTTGGATTTTGTTCACTTGTCGTGATTTGCTTGTTCTGTTAGGAGATTACCCCCGTTATTTGTGTTTTTTATGTTGCTTCCTTAGCCACTATGGTATTCTTGCCACCCTACGCAGTGCCAGGTGGCATAATAAACTTTCAATTTGACTTTTGAACGTTTTTCTCTCACTACTGGCATGATTCTTGCTGTCCTCTCCTCAGCGCTTTCGGTGTTTACATCTGTGTTTCTTTGTATGTTCCCTTTGATACATGTATATGGCCTGCAGAGGGCAGAATTGTTGCCCTATATAGGCCTTCCCGCCCAAGGGCGGGAAAATATCAATAAATACAATAAAATACTCGGTTAAGGCTGTAGTTGATAGATGTTTGAACTCATCGAAGGCCCAAGTGATTCCAGTCTGTGCCTTAGATCCCAGCGCAGACCTGCCAAGCGACGTGTAGGCAGTGTCACCCACCTTGAGTAGACGAGAGGAGTAGGGCGGGGGGAGGGGCAGCTTCATTATAGAAGAAAATTAGTGTACGCTCATTCATGTACAAGGATTCAAATAATGTTTCCTCGTGTTTGCTAGGCATTGTAAGATGGTGTTGGTACGGCAATAACCTCTAGCACGCCGGTTTAATGTAGAACCATTTATTTGTGGGGGAGTGGCTCACCAGCTTTATGGCATAAAACAACTCATTCTAAAATTTAAAATAATATGCAGTACTACTTTCGACATGTAATTATTTCGTTATTATATTTCATATGTCCCCTTAATTTAATTGATAATATGTTTATTTCACATTTTTAGACTACTTTCGAAAGTAGAGTCCATGTCATCAAGATATATTTTGTCCAATAAAACATGTTGGTAATATTGTAATAACATTGCGTTACACAGTTCATGATTTTTCGTGTATCTATGTAATTAAGTAACTATATGTTTTAAATCTGCCTCCTTAGTAAATCGTTTATAGCTTTATAGGACAGATGTATTTTATTAAAATTCTTCATTTCAAATTCCCAACAAATGTTTAATAACTTATTTATATATCCCATATTATTTAATACTCCCTAACATGTCGTTTACATGTACACCTTTTTGAAGAGATTCTCTGGACAGTTTAAGGTCCTGTAGTTTTACGGGATCTTAGTCAGAAATATCAGGCTCATAATTTTGTCTTCTAGATTACGCTGTCAGGGTTAAACTGAAATTTGCTTACCTTTTAGCAGTAACTGTCTTTTTTGAACGGAATTTTTCGTTTATTTTTAAAATTTAAAATTGAAAGAATTATGCAATTACACATACTGCGAGATTTTTGGATGCAGGGTTGATATTATATTTACATAAATTCCCATTATTTATACAGACATTAATAAAATATAGTCGAAAATAAATTGTAAAACATGTTCCTACCAGCAAAATAAATAATCCTAGTTTGTAGATGAAATGATTTTCTCCGCGTCGCAAGAGCCACAACTGGAGCAACATGCTATGGAGTCAGCTATGTCTCGGACTTCTTACATGTTATTCTTCCTCGTCCATCTCTTTATCACCCCCATGGCGTTTTCACCAATTCTTCACAACCACTCGTATGTAAAAACTAGCCACAATCTAGGCCGACAAGTGACTTAGCACATCTGCTCTACACATGGCGTAGTAATCTACTTTTTTTATTTTTTTTTTTTTGGAAAAAAAAAAGGGGGCCCAAAGACTTGTTTTTTGTACGCATTTTTTGGTGTTGTTATCAAGTTTCATAGTTACTTGTTAATTATTTACACCTAAAAAATTTATTTAAACCCTTTTTTCATGTTTTCTGGAAACTTTTTTCAAATTTTTGAAAAGTTACTAAATCACTATACCTTTAATGTCCAGAAAAATTTTAAAACTTGTAGCCCTACCAGTTTCGTCAGAATCGACACAAATATCACGAAAATATCGCATTACAAATCGAAAAAATCGTAAAAGTACGATATTAATGAGGAATATTTCTTTGATTGTACCCGATGGTCCCCACCAATTTTTATCAAGATCGCATAAACCATTTGCGCAAACAAGCAACCAAAAAATGTGCTTATTTTCTTGGGGTTACGGAAAAGAAAATGAAGTCTTCGCTTCGCTCATCCAATAATAGTTTCTAATCATAAGCCCGCTTTTAGGACATAGTTATTGAATGATAGCAATTATTGTCGTAAAAGTTATTCCCGACTGAGGATCGAACCCAGAATCTTTGCATTCGACATGGATCATACAGCATGTTATTGGTGATATTCATTGGCAATTAATAAAATAATCTGATCTTGATTTTTGAAAGCAGTGAACCAAACAAGACTCGTAAAAGTTGAGGAGATATCCCCAAAGGGTCACAACTGTTTTGAGTTTTTGACGTTTCATTTTATAAAAACTCAAGTGGTGATGGGTTAAAAATAAGAAGACACTGACATCACTCTCTCCAGCAACAAAACGAGAACATTATAAAAGAAAGGATGTATATTTATGAGTACATGAACCGTATAGCAATAGTGTATACTTAATGTATGACTATTTAAGGAAGAAAGTGAATGTTCTTCGTTACCATTAGAATTATATGCAGTGCTTGTAGTAAATCTCCGTATAGGCTATATCTATAGAACAAAACCTTCAAGTATACCATAAGTTCAATGGTGGCTTAATTTAAAAATTTTAGAGTTTGATTAAAAGAAATATAAAAAAAATAACTTATTATTTAATTCATAAACGGAAGTTTGATTTGTTTTTTTGTTTACTTTACAGAAGCATGTCAAAAATTCCAAAATTCCAAAATCGCAGCTGGCCCTTTTACAAACTCATTAACTAAATTTGATAGAAAAGATATTAAAATTTTTAATAGGAAAAACGTAAAAAGGGCAACAGGTCTCCTAATGTAATACCGCTTTGGGCGAATTGCATTGTGGCAGTCGTTAAATGCCCCATGAAATGGAATAGCGATTGTAAAATAACTACTATCCTCACATAAAGTATGTCAAAGGTTCGAAAAGTGAGCACTAATATGTGTTTTCTGCTATCAACCGCATCCTGGAGAGGGTGGAAGATGGGACGATTATGTTCCGCTATTAGATCGACAAGAAATTTAAGGGCTTTTTTGGAAAATTTGGGCTTTTTGCCAATTTTGCAGAAGATGGCCACCCGTTTTTTATATCCATCCTTTACCACAACCTCACGCCCTTAGTATGATACGTGTGTTTGTAACCACGCCTACGTATGTGTTTTTTGTAACAACAATAATGATACATTTTCAGGGGTAAATAAATATATATAGCAGCGTATTAGATTGTAGATGACTGGAAAACTTGTTAAATATACAGATGGTTTCTTTCACCTGATTTAATTTTTTTCCCCCTGTTTAAACCATTCCCCGTGTTATGTACACTAGGCGCAGAAGTAAAACCGGGGGAATATTTTTCCTACACCCGACACTGACTCGGCGAATCTCGGGGTTTGTTCTAAAAGGGCACCTTTAAAGTCCCAAAGCTGCACCCCCGGATAGGCAGGAGTGGGCGGCTTGCCCTATTTTTTTGGGCATTAGAATAATAAAAATAAAAAACGTTGGGGGATCACATGCTCAGAATATTGTTTAACGTTCAAGGGGCTCACCAAACCCGATACCTTGACTTTGAGTTTTGGGGACAAAATTTAAAAAAAAAAAAAAAAACCACTTTTTAAACCCCCCCTGATAAATTTTGCCTACGAGACATTGGGTTTTTAAAACCTGTAAAGGGATGGGTTTTGTAATCGTCCCTTAAAACGTCTCCATCACCATTCATCGTCTCTATTTTGCCTTATGCAGCATTTATGAGACTTGAGCAAAAAAAAACCAAAAAATATTGTCATAGCAACAAATTTTACAAATAAGGGGTACAAATGCGGCGGCCCCGACTATTTTTTTAATGACAATATGCTTGATTACCTGTTGGAGAGCCTTTTTTTTTTTGTATTTTTTTTATTTTTTTTATTAAACAACCCTTTTTTTTTACAATGGTTCTTTATAATGTATGTGCTGTCTGCGGGATTCGAACCCTCGACCTCGGGTTCTCTACATGGACAAGTTCACCAGATTATTATAAGTAGAAGTATAATTATTATCATTACAAGGACACCTTTATGTCTAAGTTTTTTCCGTCCGGTTGATGGATGAGCTTCTTTGGTTGACTATTTCTGTCCAACGATTACTAATTCTTTGTAAGCGTGGGATCTCATTACATTTTTAAGTCCCATTGCAAAATTATTTTTGTTAAATTAAGATAATTTTTATAAAATACAAAATAAATAAATAATTAATACGTAAAGTATCTCGAGGCCCAAAGATTTGCTTTTTGTTCGCATTGTAGGTGATTATTAATTTGTTTCTATAGTACTTGTTAATTATACACATGTAAAAAGCTTATCTTCAAACCTTTATTTATATGAATTCTGGCTAACTTTTTCAACTTTTTCTTTTGATGGGCACTACATCACCATTACCTTAATGTCCACGTAATATATGAACGTTGTAGCCCCCCTTGTGTGGTAAGAATCAGCCCAAATATCAAGAAAATATCGCATTGACAATCGGAAAAAATCGTAAAAGTACGATATTCATGAGAATATTTTCTTCGATTGGAGGGCTACCCAAACAATAGACTGACCTAAGTTCATATCTATTCGAAGGTCCCCTCCCTCCGGTTTGTTATCAGATCGCATATGCATTTTTTTTCGGTAGAAGAGCGAACAACAACAAAAAACACCCGATCTGTCAGTCACAGTCACAGTCCACAGTCACAACACAAAGGTGCTTCATTCCTCTAGCCCAATACACTGAGATAACTAATTGTATATGTATCTAATTTTCCCCTATTTCTTTTCTTGTAGGTGATTTGTCGCTCACACACTTACTTGGCAAGATAACACCTATTTATAAGGGTTAAAGGTAAAAGAGTGAGAGGAATTCTATCGACCTAATCAACTCTTCCAATTGTAGGGAGATTTTGAAATATTTTTGCACAAGAGTTGAGTACATGAAGTGGATGCATCTGAATGTTTAAGTTAAACCAAACATGGTTTTTTTAGGAAAAGGTCAGATCACGCAAGTGCCTTCTTGCATTTACAGATTTTATCTATAAAGGGATTGAGACAGCGAATGGTAAGGGTTGGAGCTGTTTTTGGTTGATCTTAGGAAGAGCATTTGATTCAGTACCTTTTTACCTCTTTTAATAAAACTAAAACCCAGGTATTAACATAGTTCCTTATTTGTTATCATATTGGCGGATTATTTTTTAAAAAGAAAATTTTTATCAATCTTGCAAAATATATGTTCAAAGTTATCAATATATTTTGTGGAGTACCACAAGGATCAATATTAGGAACTCCCTTTTATTTATTCTTTACATAGATGATATACTAACTATAATGGGAGGAATCAATTATATCTATATGCTGATGACCTTGGTCCTTTTATTTAGAAGGTGTGGATGTTGCGAGATCGTAAGACGTCTTCAAGAAGTTTTAAAGAAGATGGGATGATTGGTTAAAACTCAGGAAACTTGATATTTAATTATAGTACAGAACAAATTTTAATGATTTTTCATCAGGCTATGATAGAAGCTGGAATGATATTCAATTTGACGTTGAATTGTAATGTAAGCTAAATTTCTAAGTATATGATTTAAATAGCTTGAGTTTTCTAGATTGTAATTTAATTTTTAAGAACATTTGAATATGTATGCAATAAAGTATCATCAGCATAGGAATTATAAGTAGAATGAAGAGTTTTGTAACATAGGAATGTTTGATGTTACTTGTAGATTCTTATATTCACTCTATTATTTGATATTGTTTAGTGGTTTGGGCATAAGACTTCTACCGAATATGTTGTAACTTTCAGAGAGAATGACCATCTGTTTGATTCAATTCCCATGAGCCAAGATTTACAATCTGATTGCTTCCGATTGAGGAAAGAATGAAATATAGCGTACGGTAAATACTACAAAATATTTGAAAGGTATGATATTTCAGGTATTTTGTACGCCATATTTTTTCAATTTGTTGATCGTCATAGAAATTCTATTCTAATAAACTCTTTGAAAGTTCTAAAGTTATTTCTGAATCTTAAGAAAGTCAATTCTGTACAGATGAGTATCCTTTTGGAATTCATTGTCTTATGATATTATAAAGCCAGTTTACTGAGCTAGAAATAGTACGAATTTAAAAGTAGAAATGGAGCATGATATGACTCGAAGAACAAATAAGAAATTGTTTTACTATTTATTTGTGGGCATGTCTCTGTGTTTATTTAATTGTACTTTATCTTCATATGTTCTTATTATGATTGTGCTGTTTCTCTTTGTGTTGTTCATTTTGCTTTGATTTTTTGATGTATTCAATGTATTCTTCCAATTGATATTTTTTCTGCCTAGATTGTCTGGTTGCCGCCCACTGTGGGAACTTGCCACTTGTGTTAGGTGTCCTGTAGCATTGCTGTGATCAAGTTTTTGACATTAACACTTTTAATAATTATATATCTGATATAATTATATATTAGAGTGCTATCTTTTTGCCACTAAATTGTGTATCAAGATTTGAACACAAAATGATGGTTGAACACAGAAATGAATATTCGCGTTCGGTGGTTTCTTCCTGCGAAGATTGATTACTCCCTGCTTTGCTGTTCCCTGATTTTTGGCAAACCTCATATTCGTTTGAGTGGGATCGTCTAATAAATCAGTTTTTTCCTTTTCAGAATTTCTTTTTGAATGTTTTTTTTTTGCTTTTTTTCTTTCTTTCTTTCTTTCTTTCTTTCTTTGTTTCTTTCTTTCTTTCCTCTTTCTTTCTTTCTTTTTTTTCTTTTTTCTTTGTCCCTTTTTCTTCTTTTTTCTTTTTTCCCCCCTTCTTTTCTTTTCTTTTCATTCTAAACCCTTTTTTATATTTGATCATCATTAAATGCATATATATTATATTTTTTTTTGGTTGTTTACCAAAAATTGTTGTGTTTTATGCTTGTTTGTTTGGTAAATGCTACTATTCAAATATTAGAAAATGTAGTTTATTGTTGTTTCTGCATCTATTTAATTAGATTTATTTAGTTGTCCTCCTTTGTAATCCGTTTTTATAACTGAAATAGGATAGACGTTAAATAAATAAATAAATAAATAAATAAATAACTAAATAACAAAATATGAGAATAATAAAATAACAAAACATTAACAAAGCTTTATCAAAATCACAAAGTTGCCGAGTAGTTGCTCTCTTGACGGCGAAAGAGAGTGATCGTGTATACTACCTCAGTCGAGTGGTGGGCCTTCTTGGAGGTGTATTGTGTTTTCCTTTTAAACCGTGTCAGCGGGTGCTAGTGTTAGTGTGTCTTGGGTTTGTGTGTGTTGTTGTTTAGTCCTCCGTGTAGAAATGTTCTTCGTTCCGCCGCGCGGTGTCCCGCCCGCGTCCAATACCAGTTAAATGTGTTTTCTCCGATCACAACCCAGAAACCGACGGCGGCTGAGGTCCATGAATGATATTCAGCGCCCTTCACCTCGGACCCGTCACGTGGGTCGCCATTCCACTGGAAGGTGGCCCAAACACGGTGTACGTGAAGATAGGGGAGCTCAGGTCTATTCGGCCTTGCATCTCCGCGCACTCCAGGTAAGGTCCCCGTTCCGTCACAAGGACGGGACAGTCCAGCGAGGTTCAGCGTCGTCACGCTGACCTCTAGTTTCCGCCAGGTCCGCGTTTTTAACTTAACCCAATGGAACTGGACAACGAACGCTCCGTCGAAACCTGAGTGGTTACGTCAACGGTGACGGCGATTCAACGATGAGACCTGGTCCATCGTCAATCTTTATAGGTCAGGAATGGGGTCCGCTTCGGTTCGAGTTAGACCACAAGAACACTAACCGTCGTATGTAATCGTTGGGTGGTACTCGCGCCCCTGGTAACTTACGACGGCACCACAAAACGTGTTCACTTTGCCGACTCGGCCGATCATGTTATGGTGAGTGTCGCGCTGCTCGCAGACCCACTTCCACTCCCCCTCTGGTGAAACAGTCCTAGGCCCGACCCACGTGTGGTCGGCTCCTGGTTTCACGGCACCGCCTGTCTCGCTTGGCGGCAGACCGCTGGCCCAAGTCCCTCTCGTCTCGCTCGCCGGGGGGGGACCAACCCCGACCATACAGGGGTGGCCGAGGCCTCTCAGATACAGGGGTGTCCACCGGCTTTTCGGGCCTCCGCCTTCACTCCCGAGCCGTGCGTCGAGTTCCCCGAAGACTGATCGTCGGTGTCGCCTGCGTCTCCCCGCGTCGACTTGCGTCGCCCCGCGAAGTCTCACGTCACCCGCGAAGTCCGCGTGTCGCCCGCGAAGGTCCGCGTCGCCCGCGAAGTCCGCGTCGCCTCGACAGTCGACCAACGACCCCGAAGACCCGAAAAACGTCGATAAGGCCTCGCAGGCTGCGCAGACCTTCGGTCACGCGTTCCTGGCTGTTTCTGCTCTGAAGTTTCGACGGACGATTCGAAGAAACGATCGTTTTCTCCTGATGACGACTCGTCGCCTCCGGTATGCAGTCGCTGGGCCAAAACGTGGTCACAGAGGGCTTTTCCCGCTCTGCTTCACGCGACCGCGACCCCGGCCACGGTCTCCGTGGCGTCCGCTTCGCGAGGGGCTGAGGACGGTCGCGATTCGCCAGTACAGAAGGACCCGTTCCCAGTCGCCGCCTCTCTATTGTGGAGTGACCACCTGACCAGCGACTATGTGTCGTCCTGAACTGCCTTTAGTTTTTTGTCCTGCACCCGTGGCACTGTTTGCCGCCGATGGGGGATGGTCTGCAGCTTCACTCACTCTCGTTTTACCGTGGCCGTCCGTCTATGACCGACTGTAGACTCATTTAATCTCGCTTTCATTAACTGCCACGGGATTCTCCCGTCTCCAAACCGTTTAATCCAGGACTTTTGCGAGTACTCACAGACTTAGCATCCTGGGCCTCGCCGAGACTTGGGCGTCCCATCGCCTCAACGGTGAACAGGCTACGAAGGTGTATACTATACAGTCTACCGGCGTGAATCGGTCCACCCACCCTTGGTCAGCGCGCCCGTGGAGGCGTCGCCTTGTTCGTCCGCTCACTCTCGCACTCCGTCCCCTCTCATCCCGCTGCCGCTGGTTTTCCAGCATCATGGCCCCAATTTTCTTTGCTCCATCCACTCCGCACAAGGGGCTGCTTGGTCGCCCTTCTTATGTTCCTTCCTCCGTCCTCCCTTGCTTCCCACACACGGACTTCCTCAATATGTAACCACTTTCCCCGCTTTGTGCCCTCAGGGCGACCTCAATGCCCGTCATACTATCCTTTGTTTTATAGAGCATCGAATGCAAACGACGTCCTTTTGTGCTGACATGCTCCTCGAGTTTCCGGTCCTGACCGCCTATTCAGATGATGGTCCCCACTTTCATCGGCCATGCCAGGTTGCTTCTATACCAGACTCACATCTGGTGAGTGAGACCTTTTCGGCGGTTCAGTGACTCACTATTGTGGGCCGTCTGTTGGCCAGTGTACTCACCTCACCGCCTGCTCTGCTCCACTGACGCTGTCATTCCGCCTCCCCCCTCGACCTCGCTATAAAAAATGGTGAGGATTACTCCTCGGCTTACTGGGACGCATACCGCCAGAACTGTTCTCCGTCTCCTCCCCCTGACGTGGACGCTTCCTCGTGGGGGGCATTTCGCGGCTCAATGTGAACCGGTTGGTTTGCTGTGCTCAAGCAAGGCTAAGAGCTGTGGCGGTGCCTCTCAATGACAATCGACACATCACGCCCGTGCGCCTCCGCCTTTCGTCATCGCCTTATTCCGTGCGATAGAGACAAATATATCGTGAGGTTTAAGCGTGTGGTGAATCCTGCCTGAAACCTGAATGGAATCGCTCAACGCCCACATCAGACGGACGATGTCCCCGCACGCTGAAACTTCTTGGAACTTTCGCCTGTGCGTCTCTTGATTATCGCAACGGAGGGAAGTTTCTGGCTAACAAGTTTTCGGTGTTTGACGGGCCAGTACTCGCGCAATTGACTCTCCGCTGGTTTTCAATGGGAGCTGTGTTTGCCACAGAAGAGGACAAGGCTCGGGTCTTTGTGCACGTCCTCTCTTGATTCTGTACATTTTTTTCCCGACGATCCTCTTTTTGATGATGAGTTTCGCGACCTTGTCGAGGGTGAACTTTCCGGGCACGAGCCCTATTCTCTCTGGTCACGGAGCTCTCCCCCCTCGGTTTGTGTCCGATTTCCAGAACTAGTCCGGCCTATTACACTGCAGACTTGTTCAAGGCTTTTTTTTTTTTTTGGTTTGGGTGGGGGGTCTGTGGGGCCGGCAATTAACATCAGCTGGGAGGATGGCATTACACGTCTCATGATTTCGGCAGGCTCCTACCCTGGTTCTTGCCCACGTTGGCGACGCTCTTTTTTCGGGCTGTCTCGTCTCGGATACCTCCCTGACTGTTTTCGCTCGGCGGGCCCTTGTAGTGATGCTTCCTAGTCGCCTCAGTGAGTCCACGGAACCCGGTAATTATAGGCCTATCAGGCCGTCTATTAGTAGTTGTGGGCAAAGTCTGTGATAAGATAGTCCCGAGTCGCGCCTGTTTTATCCTTTGTCGAGCTTCAGGTTGTTCCTCCTGAGTAACAGCCTGGCTTTCGTCCCGGCGGACCGTTACTGACACCTGTTGCTCGCTTGTCTCGGAAGTCACAATCCACCTTAAATGATGCCACTGTTACTGGCCCGCGTTCCCTATACATTTCACACGGGCATTTTGACAAGGTCTTGGCACGACGTCGTTGTCTACAAGCTGAGCACATTGGGTGTCTTCCTCTCCTTCATGGTCCGTTTCTCCGATCTTTCCTACCGGCCGAACGGCGCGGGTCCGAGTGAGGGGCATCTTCAGCACCGTCTCTCCTCCGCGCTCGTGAGTTTTCGCAAGGTTCTTGTTGCCTTCCCCCTCCTCCTATCTCATCTACTGCCACGATATATCCCAGTTCCCACGTCACGCGCGTCTGTCCGCTAGGCAGTCGCTGAATGACACCCGCGTACTGGTGCTCCCACCGGTCTGCCGCCGCCGCCTTTCGGGTGGCTTCAACTGCGAGTTGGAACGTCTTTCACCACTTTTGATGGCGGCGTTGGAGTGCCCGTCCCTAATGCACTCCAGTGACTCAGACATCCTCTCTTTGGACCGGCTATCGACGAGGGGTACGTAGACACACTCGAATTCTCTCACTGCCCATGCGTCCGCTCCATCACGCTGTGAGGGTGACCAGGTTTTGTCTCCCGCGCCGCGAAATACCTGGGAGTGATCCTTCACCGCCACTCTTGATTGGGCTGCCCACACAGGTGACATATGTTTGCGCTAGGCGGCCGTATGAACCTCCTCGTGATGCTGCGGGGCCGTGTCCGGGCTGGTAGTTTCCGGACACTCCGACCAGTCATACCGGGGGTTCTGCGCCCCCTTGTTCGAACACGGCTACTAGGCTGCTCTTGCGCCAGTTCTTGTGTCGTCACTTCGGGGTTACTTGCTCGCTTAGAAGCGTCGTATACTGCCGTCGTATTGCCCCCTGCACCCTGCACGCGCAAAGGCGAGGTGTACGACGTTAACAGGGGTTGAACCCTTGCCGTGCGACTTGATGCTCGCACCGCCTCGTATGTGCACCGCCTCCGCCTCCGTGGAACGCACAGCTCTCCTGGATCATCTCTACGCCCCACAGGTTGCCCGCCACCACCGCCGACGACCTCGGTACCAGTACCCGAGCTACGCGGATGCCCTCCCTGTGGTCGCCGGCCCCAGGTGACTCCTTCACCGAGCGCTGGGGGCAGGCGTGTGGTACCTGGAGCGCGGGTACTCGAGGGTTCGAGCCTCCGCGAGTGCGCGCGAGTGTTCCCTCCTCGCGGTGTGCGTGTGCGTCGGTGAAAGCCGCGATGTTGGTGTGTCCGTGCCTCGACGCCCACGATCAGTTTGTGTTTTGTGTTCCTGTGCCCGTCCTGTTTGTACTCTTGTTTGTATTTTTGTTCACTTGTACGTGATTGCTTGTTTCTTGTCTAGGAGTATTTACCCCGTCTATTTGTGTTTTTATGTTGCTTCCTTGCCATATGGTATTCTGCACCTCGCAGTGCCAGTGTGGCATAATAACTTTCATTTTGACTTTTAAAACGTTTTTCTCTCACTACTTGGCATGATTCTGCTGTCCTCTCCTCAGTGCTTTCTGTGTTTTAACATCTGTGTTTCTTTGTATGTTCCTTTGTACATGTATAGGCTGCAGAGATTGATGCCCTATATCGGCCTTCCCGCCCAAGGGGCGGGAAAAATATCAATAAATACAATACAATACTCGTTAGGCTGTAGTTCTAGATGTTTGGAACTCATCTGAAGGCCCAAGGTGATTCCAGTCTGCTCTAGATTCCCCAGCGCAGACCTGCCAAGCGAGTGTAGGCAATGGTCACCCACCTTGTATTAGCCGAGGAGGAGGAGGGCGGGGGGAGGGGCAGCTTCATTCATTAGAAGAAGAATTAGTGTACGCTTATTTCATTAACAAGGATCAAATAATGTTTCATTCTTGTTTGCGTTAGGCATTGTAAGCTGGTGTTGACGGCAATACCCTTACTAGCACGCCGGTTTAATGTAGAACCATTTCTTTGTGGGGGACGTGGCTCAACCAGCTCTATTGTGCATCAAACAACGCATTCTAAATATTTAAAAATAATATTGGCAGTACTACTTTCGACTATTGTAATTTATTTTCGTTTATTTTATATTTTCATATTTCCCCTTAATTTTAATTGATAATATTATTTTATTTCACATTTTTAAGATACTTTTCGAGTAGAGCCATGTCATCAAGATATATTTTGTCCAATTAAACATTGTTGTTATATTGTTATTTAACATTTGCGTTACTACAGTTCATTATTTTTCGTGTATCTATGTAATTAAGTAACTATATGTTTTATTAATCTTCCTCCTTAGTAAATCCGTTTTATAGCTTTATAGGACAGATGTTTATTTTATTAAATTCTCATTTCAAACTTCCTAACAAATGTTTTTAATAACTTATTTTATATATCCCATATTATTTAAAACCCTAACACGTCGTTTACATGATTACACATTGTGAAGATGATTCTCTGGACCCGTTTAAGGTCTTATGTAGTTTTCGGATCTAAGTTCCCAGAAATATCAGGCTCATAATTTTGTCTTCTAGATTACGCTGTCGGGTTAACTGAAATTTCTTACCTTTTTAGAGTAACTGTCTTTTTTGACGGAATTTTTCGTTTTATATTTTTAAAAATTTAAAATTTTGAAAGAATTATTGTCAATAACAAATACTGCGAGATTTTTGGATGCAGGTTGATATTATATTTACATAAATTCACATTATTATACATACATTTATAAAATATAATGAAAATAAATTGTTAAACAATGTTCCCTACCAGCAAATAATAACACAGTTTGTAGATGCAGTGATTTTCTCCGCGTCGCAAGAGCCACAACTGGAGCACATGCTAGGAGTCAGCTATGTCTCGGAATTCTTACCTGTTATTCTTCCTCGTCATCTCTTTATCACCCCCATGGCGTTTTCACCATCTTTACAACACTCGTATGTAAAACTAGCCACAATCTAGGCCGAAGTGACTTGCACATCTGCTCTACACATGGCCGAGTACTATACCTTCATATCATTCAGATTATAATTGATTAATCGCAGGCCCTTGACATGCATTCATTAGAATAGTGCGCGTATGTTAAATGTTGCGGACATCGAAAGCTCTTAGCATGAGGTACTATGAACACTAAGAGGAATTCGGTTGTTGAATTATCGCGTGTCATAAGGAATATTTGACTACCGTTATGATTGTGTATGAAAACAGCTAGAGGAAATAGTTCTTTAGGCGGAACCCGAGTTGAAACTTAACAGAGGCTGCCTTTGATACAACTATTTACACATGGCTGAGTGGAAAGAGTTGAAATGTGTGTTTTTTTTTAATTCGTTTGAAATTTAAAATTTAAATAAATATAAAAAAGATACAAATTTTATTTTGAATTTGAATTGAACGTGAGCATATTTACCACTGGAAATGTTTTGAATTAATTGTGTGAAGATTTTCTTACTAAACCACTAAGTATAATTTTCTTGGGTCGTTATTCGATGCTTTTAACACAAAGACTGCGATTAAAATAATGTGAATTCATATTTTGGATTATTATTATTATTATTATTATTATTATTATTATTATTATTATTATTATTATTATTATTATTATTATATATCTCCTATTGAAAATATGGAGGACATTACACACCATTCAATAGAATGTTAGGAGGAAATTAAGGAGAAGGAAACGGAGGAAATGAGAAGCTGATTTGACACATGGTTCCTTATTGGACACAACTAAATCCGATGCACATGTATGGATACATTGAAGTCGTTTTGTTACTTTTCTTTAAGTATTAAACCTATCACTTATCGACCATCACAACGAACATGTGAGACGCATTATTAAGCCTGTTGTATACAGAATAATTTAAAAAATACTTATTCCAATAGAACAATAAATAAAACTTGATAACACAATAATAGCAAATATTACAAAACAGTAATAGAATACCATAGGAAATAATATCACAAACCATGGCAGTCAACGACAAATATTATATTTTAAACCTATATGTGGATAAACATTTTTTAATATAGCACAATTAAAATCAACGTTTCGGAGAAACCAAAACTATTTCCGACATCAGGCATCTTAAAAAAACAAATCATATCAAAATCATATCAAAACTATCCACTTAAAATTACCCGCTAAAAGGTTTTGAGTATTGGTACTATCTTACTTTCCAGTTTACAACGAAGAAAATATTATCAATAGTATTTCAATAACCCATTTAAAAAAGTGTTTTGGTATGGTTACAGCATTGACAGTAAACTCGATACGTCATTATGCAACACCCAAATTTCAGGTGAGATGTGTGTATTGTTAACATAAAATAATCATGCAATTAAAAGTAATTACTGTTGACAAAGCTTCGGTAATGAACAAATTTACATGTCTCATTTATCGTAATAATGGGTTGTCAAGCTTGTTAATATCTTACGTCTGTCATTACTGCAGAGTGACTGGTGGGCACAATTTAGAATACCATAATACGGTGAATTATAGTCGTTGTGGAGCCCGCCTATCTGCTGGAACTATTGGTTGACTCTACCGGGAACGAATTAAAGGAGCGCAAAACAAATAACTGGAGGGAATGTCGCGAAACAAAGTATACTACACGTATAATTACAATATGATACATATTAGTGACTCGGACTTTTAGAAGTCCTTCGCCTTCAAGTCAGTTACAAAATATAACCATAATGATTTTAAAATCGAAATAATTTATCAAACTAGATGTTTAATTTTTTTTTAAATAAGCCCATTTAGAGACTATTTAATCAATCACACAATGATTTTCAGTGTGGGACTTCAATTTAAAGCAGACCAAGCCAACCCTGTAGGCACCGACACCATTAACGAGCGAGCAGCGACTAACTTATATAGACCGACATATTTAAGTAGAAAACACCGACCAATCAAGCTGGTGATCAAGTGGAAGTAATTGATATTTTTTTTTTTTTTTTTTTTTTTAATTTATTTAAGTATATCCTATTCAGTTATAAAAAACTGATTTACAAAGGAGGACAATTATTGTGAGTAAAATATTTCATGCATTTGCTTCATTGAACCATTCTTAAAATGATTATGTTTTGATTTTGTGTTTTTACCCGAGTAAAAACTTGTGCATTGTGCATGGAAAAGGTTTTTTGCCACAATAGAAGTAATAATGTGTTGAAAGATGTTCAGAAGGGAATCGAAATTAAATTGAGTACGAAAACATAAAAAATAACAAAAACTCCAGGTTGTCCCGGATATTGTCTTAGTTTGTTTCAAAAAGTATATAAACAAAAAGAAACAAAACGCAAATATTGAGTTTTTTTGTTGTGCCAAAGAATCCAAAATCAGAATTTCTTTTTTTTTAAAGAATCAATGTATTTAAAAAAAAAGTACTAAATGTAAAAAAAATCTTGTAGTGTTAAGTACAAAGTAGTTTTCGAGTCTCATATTTTGCTCTTAACAGGGCTATACTTCAACCCCACACAGCTAGAGTTGATTAACCACAATCAGAATTACACATCAACATCGTGATGATTTTCGTCGTGTAAATCATCCTTAAACATCTTGTTAATCGAGACGGTTTGCCCTTGATCTTGCTTCTTCGTTCCACTCTCGTTCCGAACTTCTCCGCAATGAGATCTATCATGACTTCTAAGTGGTGGGCTCACTGCTATCTTAATAACAATACAAGGTGTATCTCGAGTTTAATTGTGTTTAGGACATGGACTTACATACGAGTCTCAAGGCTGGCATTTTAAGTGCTTCGTAATCGGGGTTAAAAAGTGCCGAGACTGTACAAGTGTGTTTTTAAACCATATAATTGAAGACTCATGATCGTTTAGTTTGCCAGTTGAGATGTGCTCGAGCGAAGCTTTGAGACGGCAAAAAGTGCATTAGATTAACATGGGAGTTTCTGTCTTCTTGAAGCTGGCTAAACGAGAGGTTTTCTACGACACGTCACGGAAGACGGTCGAGGAAATGGGAAGAGTTTGGGCGAGGAAGTAAAAAGAAACCTAACTGACACTTAACATGACAGTCATCTAGAATGTCTTTATAAGTGGCTTGCCTACAGTTACTTAGGAAGCTTTCAGTAGACTGTCATATCTTACACATGGCATTTTATGGTTATTTTCGTTTTAATATAGGTGACCTTGAAGTTTCATTAACATTATACACGCTATTCTGTTAGTTTTTACAAGACATGTATCTCCATAACAATTACAATATACGTTTGCTGATGTCAAATGCATTCCCTGAATGATAGTTATTTAAACTAACTATTTGTAATCCATCTTGTAATTTTATGTGACATTTAATTCTCTCCCACAACTATATGGTATGATGGCGCGAAAAATTGTTTATAAATGAAATTATTATTTAGCTACTTTGTGTAAAAAATCTTTTGCTATTCATTTTTTTTTAAATAAGACAAAGTTCAAGCATTTCTGTACTCAGCTCGTCCAACGGGATTTATAATTTGGGCATGAGCGTGGTATAAAATGATTTTCTTTCTTTCTTTTCTTTCTTTTTTCGCATTTATAACCAAATTACATTGTATCATTATACATTGTTGTTGTAATATTACTATTTCAAACTTAACTTAACAGTCTATAGTTCACTATTGTGTCCCGTATTTTTGTTATTAGAAATATTTGATTGTCTTTCTTGTAAATCAGTTTTTTAACTGAATATGATAGACGTTGAATATTTAAATGAATAAATCTAGGTGCCCGATAGGGCGCCACACCCAAGCCGCGGTGCGCAGTACACACTCTGACACCTTATACAGCAAGCAGAGTTGGGGGTGATTTCGAGGTGTCACCCAGCCGTCATGAAACGTGATGTGAACTTAAACTATCAACATCAGGGGGATTTAGGTACCTGACAACACATGCCAAATTTGATTGGTGTACGAACATTCCTTCTTGGTAATAAAAAAATCACTTGAAACATGCTCAAAATCACTTTAAGGTGTTAGCTACTACTACGGGCTACTACGGGCTACTGGCTACTGGCTACTTCTTACTAATTCGTCAGTTTTAATTGACCAGCGGTTCTGGCCAAACGGGTTGGAATACAACGTTCATATTTTACATTAACATTAAGGTTATAGTGATGTAGTGCCTTTTGAAAGAAAAAGTCGAAAAAATTACTGGAAGGCTTCCAAATAAAGGTTTTAATATAAGCCTTTTACAAGCAACTAACTAACAAGTAACTATTGTTACTTGATAATGATCACCTACAACGTGTACAAAAAGCAAGTCTTTGGAGCACTAGATATTTTACATTCTAAGGTTAATTGGTAATAACATAGCAATTAAATCGACCTTGATAATATAATTATATTTTAACAAATAATTTTGCAATTGAACTTGAAAAAGTAATGAGATCACACATAACAAAAAACATGTAAAAATACAGCCAAACCTTACACACTCAAAAGCAATGAGATCTAAAAGAAATGCCAAACTTATGTACCCTCCTACATTTTTGCAATCTTAATACATAAATTCACTTTGCCCTGTGACTGGATCCTAGCAAAGCGTGGCAAAATTTTATTTGCAACTATTGTTTTGAATGTAAAAGTTCGTGCAAATTTATTTTGCAAGCTTTGCAAGGATGCAGTCACAGGGCAAAGTGAATTTATGTATTAAGATTACAAAAATGAAGAAGGGTACATAAGCTTGGTATTTCTTTTAGAACTCATTGATTTTGATTGTGTAAGGTTTCGCTGTATTTTTACAAGTTTAAATAAATAACTTCAAGTTAACGTCTTTATTTTGATAACTCCCGTAACCTTGATTGTATTAAAAATATTAATGTACTAGAATTTGCTTGCACTTGAAGGAACTTTCCGTGCGTATACAAGATAAAACCAAAGTTGTTATGGAGATGATACTTTTAGAGCAGGTGGGGTTCATAATGTACTTAATTATTTAGATTGCCCACTGCACTTGTAAGTAAAGAAAAATATATTGAATGAATCAATATTTCGACGACTTATCAGTCATCTTCCACAGGATTAGTAAAAGGTTGACCGTTGACGTACCAAAATTAAGAATATAAGAAAACAAAATTAAAACCATTGATGCCATCTCAAATTGACGAGAAAACACATGCCTACCAACTTATAAAAAATTGTTGAAGATGTTGCCAACCAACAAAATGGAAGTCGACTGATAAGTCGTCGAAATAATAATTAATTATATATTTTTTCTTTGTTTTTAAATGCTGTGGACAATCCAAAAACTGCTTCACACTAAAAACCACTCAATATTATTGTGTCACCCGGTAATGTCCGTCACCTCTCTAATACTAACCAACCGGTCATCTCCAGATCTGTGCGGCTCGTGCAGAAGCAGCATGATGCAAGTAAGTCACCTTGTAAGTGGAGCGCTGACACGTGGGAGGTTTCCTGCACGTGGGCGAACTATACCGCTGCAAGGCTGTGATCCGACTTGAGGATTTGACGACAGGTTGAAAATAATATTACGAAAAAAGAATTCAAATGGGAAAAAAACATTGAGCAGGACATTGTCTCAAAAACAACTATTTTAATAAAATATCACTGGTACAATTCGAAAAACAGAAATGCAATTGAAATAAATAAATTTCTAAGTACAGTCTATACCTACTCAGTCTCATAACTGATTTTCAGTTGGGTAAATTAAGTTTAAGCCGACCAAGCCAACCCTGTAGGCGCCGACACCATCAACTAGCGAACAATGACCAACTAGAGACCAGCACCATTTTTTTTTTACCACATAATCTATAGCATATTACCGTTGAGTGACTAATTACTACACTAAAATGACCGTTTAAAATTATATCTTGTAACTATGATTATACACGAATTTTTCATTTTTTTTAAATCATTTAATTTGCGAAAATTTGCGTTTATGTTTAATTCCTTAAATCGGCTTTAACCTGTTTTTTTTTTGTTCCACATACTAGAGCATCATTCCAATCTAAAATGGCCCTTTATAACATCGTGTTTTGAAACTGTGCACAAATATACATTCAAAGACTAAAAAAATATCCGAAATCACACACTTTCTTGGTAATCAGCATTATTTTGACCGAACCACTTGCTCAAATTACAAAATACTAGAAAAACGCTAAAGTCCCGCCGCGTTGATGGATGAGCGTTTTTTTTGTGAATTTCTTGTTTGCGTTTTTAACCTTTGTTTGCACTTTTCCTTTGCAAGTGCTTTTTGAATGCATTGTAGGTGATTGTTGTCAAGTTTCTATTGTTATTACTTGTTAATTGGTATTGAAAACCTAAAAAAACTCATATTAAAACCTTTATTTCTGTTGATTCTGGCTAACTTTTTAAACTTTTTGTTTCAAAAGGTACTACATCACCATAACCTTAATGTCCATGTGAAATCTGAACGTTGTAGCCCCACCCGTTTGGTCAGAATCTGCCCAAATGAGACGAAAATATTGCACTCAAAATTGAAAAACATATTAAAACCTTAATTTCTATAGATTCTGGCAAACTTTTTCAATTTTTTCTTTCAAAAAGTACTACATCACCAAAACCTAATGTCCATGTAAAATATGAACGTTGTAGCCTTACCCGTTTGGTCAGAATCGGACCAAATGTCACGAAAATATCGAACTAAAAATCGAAAAAAATCGTTAAAGTACGATATTCATGAGAAATATTTCCTCGATTGTACCCAAAAACAATACACCTCTAAGTTCAGAGAAAACAAAGGTCCCCTCTAATTTTCATCAAGATCACATATGCCGTTTGCCCGGAATCGAGTGAACAAACAGACAGAAAAACAAACAAAAAAAAACACCCGAGCTAAATTTTTTGGGGGGTCAGTGAAATTGAAGTCTTCGCTTCACTCGCTACGCTCGCTACGCTCATCCAAAAATGTAGAGGATTTCCAGAAAAAGGATGTCGAGTACGTCAATAATGGACAGTATTTTCTTGGATCAAAATCCTCCAAGGTCACAGGGCATAAAATATCGTCACTATGTTATTTCTTATGGGAGATTTATTGCCGATGGGACCTAGCTCGAAAAATTTCATGTTTGACATTTTTTTGAAGGGTCATGATGGACCCAATAATTTTTCTGTTAATTTCTAAATTCATAACTAGTTAGCCTGAATGAAATATATTTTTTGAGTTTAGAGGGTGAATACCCCTTTAAGTAGGTAACACCGATCAATGAAGATGGACACGATTAGAAATACAATGCTTTGTATGTTGCTTATTTGATAAAATGTTATCTATTATTGAACGATGAGGAAACAATGCAAGACAAAACGGGGAGTGAAGCTACTTAATCAACAGATCGTGGAAGAAGAATGCAAAAATAAGATAATTCTCTATGCGTTGATTATTTGGTGGAGGCGCCGGGTCATCTTAACTAGGGGAATTTACCTGCTAAACACACACATATATTTCATCCGGTCTAACTAGTAATGGATTTACGGAGTAAAAGAAAAATATAGCATAGGGTTGACCATGATCCATGAAACATTGTCTAACTTGGACATTTTCGAGGAAGGTCGACTGTCGGCGAAAATTTATCCTATTATAAAATAGCATTGCGACGATCTTTGGAGGATTTTGTTCAGATAAAATGTTTGTTATATTGATGTTTTTGTCTATCATTTCTGTAAATACACAACGTTTTATTTTTGTTATTTTAGCAAGTGATTCAAATCAAAATATGCTGATTACCAACAAGGGGTGTAATTTCGGAACGCATAATATTTCGTTTTTTTGTTTTATTTTTTGTTCGAGTTTCAAGAAATAAGTTTTTGAAGCAACATTTTAGATTCAAGCTATTTTCAAGTGTCTATGAGAAACCAAAAATAAACAGGTTAAAGACGATTTAAGAAATTTCCCAAAACGGGACATTTCCACAAAGTATAGAATCAAAAAGCTTAAAAAACTCTTTGAAATCACAATCATCTAATATCATTTTTTAAAGGGTGAATTTAGTTTAGTTCTTTACTATTGAATATGGAATATGTCTTAAAAGAGGTCTTGTACGCTATACACAATGGAAATGGTGGAGGCGCCGGGTCATGAATTTTCTTACGGGGGGGTTGCCACTCCCCCCTTACCCCTAGGGTCACAGAAATAATTCTGTGTCATCCTTGTTAAAAGGCAATACAGACGGATGGACGGATATAAAAGTGATGCTAATATGGGAAGTTTGTTCCATGAAATGATTTGCTTGTAAGCAGGCCCATAGTGAGATGTTTTCACGAGTATTGTCCGGGAGGAGGACAAGAGATCTGAGCGCTCGCACCTCACGCTCTGAAACTTGTTAACCCCTCACTTGTGGCTCAGTGACAACACACCACAAGTGTGACCTTGCTCCTACATCCGCAAGACACGCCAGCCTAGCACGCATAATAATATAGTTCCTGTGTCACACGAACACTTCAGATAATATACTTTCCTTCACGCCCAACTTACAAACAATTAGAAACTGCGGGAGCGAAGCAATCATTGCGAATTATTGTTGTTTAGCATGTTAGTTTTGAGGAGTTTATTGTTAATATCACTGTCAGGTTACATCAGAAATGTAGTTAGTTTAGTTAAAATTAATTATGCAATGAACGACATGTGTTCTTGCTTACATTTACAATACCGGGTCTGAAACCCTCAAATGTAGAATGATTGTATTACCAGGGGAGAAAAAACGCGTTTTGCCATGTTGGCAGAGTGGGTTGTGGAGCATTGAGAATGTAGAGATGACAGACATTCTGTCGTGATATAAGTACAATGCACTACAGTCAAGTACTTTGAAAATGTAGTGTTTTAGAGCGGATTTAAAATGACCGGAAAATCATTCCTTAATCTGAAGCTCTAAAAGAACTATATTATTATGATTATTCAATCTTTGGCAAATATAGCTATGTCAATACAATTTACTTTTTAAAAATACAACACATTATACATATTTTTTAAATTGACAAAATACCAATTTAAAAACAATACAAAATACAAAATACAAAATTACCCCCAAATTAATGAATTTATAAAATAACTAAATAAAATTTTTACAAAATGTATGAAATTACAATCTGTACAAAACTTACTAAATTTTCAATCACACAATATGAAATGTTCTGTGCCACTATAAAATTATCGAATGCATGGATTGAATTGTATTTCTTATATTTAAAGGTAGAATTAACTACAACTAAGCTTGGAATTAGAACCAAGTTCAAACCTATCAGCCTATATCCTATTACCCGTCTACACAGTGAACCACATGGCTGGATCTCTCCACTACCTAAACCCTCTCACTTTCTGGCCCAGAGCATGATGCGCGCATTACCATTGCTAGCGCACAGTGCTACTTAGCTGGCAAAAGGGAGTGTGTAATTTGCTCGGCTAAACTGCTCTTGAAGCAGAGTGCATGACTCGTTCTGTCAGTCAGGCTCGAGTACTCTCATTGCCGGCTCGCTCGCTGTAGATTCTGCTCTGACGGTCGGAGCTTCTCCACCATGCTCTAACACTACGTCTACATGTTACATACTTTGCATAAAATACTTTGCGGATCTGCGTTAACCGACAGATGATCATTTGGATCTACAACTTGTTTTTTTTATAATATGGAATCCAATCCAAAAATTACAAAATCCATCTCAGCCGGGTATCGAACACGTTTGTTTAATTCTTAAATTGGTTTCCATAATCAATCACACGATTAAAGAAATTGAAAAATCAACTCGTTTCTATCTTTATAGATCTCGAAAACAATATAAATTCCAGATGTTATAAAAAGTTTTTATCTTATTGTTATGGGTATTGTACAACCATTATGTCATCCATACTGTTGTATTTTGTAAGTATTTATATGCTTTTGATCACCTTGGTAGGCCTATTACGGTTCTTAAATGTTCTTAATATAATATTGCAATGCATCTTACCTATAGTGTTTTAATTCTAATGCTTACATCACACTTGTGGAACTTGCCCTGTTGTTGATTTGTACAAAATATTCGTTATTTTACTACATCTAATTTAAACTTGCATTTTTAACTAATATTACTTAACTTAAGGTGGAGTTTGTCAGAAAGGATTGCTCTACTTTTTGTCGCCCCCCCCCCCCTTCCCCCACTAAATTTACATCTTCATTAACATCGTTGCGTACGACTTAACGAAATTTAAAATCACCATCAAATTTGCACTAGAAAGCCGAGAATCTATAGCCTAAAATGGTCGTTCGTGTTTCCGTTAGTACCAAGTCCACATTTTTCTTAAGATCAAAATGGATTCTTAAGTAATTTTCAGAAACGAGATGTCTATATATTCGTACATGGTTTGATTTAAAAATTTTGATCCTTCATACAAAATGTGTAAACTTATTACAAAAATCAACCTTTTGTATTGTGGACTCGCAGAGATAAACTGTGAATTAAGTGAGAAAATACACGAGAACCTTCAAGGTTTAGTTATCAAAAGGTGAAAACGTAGATAAAATGTGTTGATTGCTCTGCGAGTAATTCGTCTGTTCTTCCGCACTGAAGCTAAGACGTTCGCGATTAATTAAAAGCGTGCCAAAGAAATCTCCTCTAGTAATGCAATCGTCCACAGATCCTGCGTTTTATTGGTTAAAAAAAAAAAAAAGTTATAACATGGAAAACACATTAGGCTTTCAAAAGAAAATATGTTTCTAGTACACAAAACAATAAAAACTCGAT
This sequence comes from Sweltsa coloradensis, assembly GCA_024449915.1. Classification (NCBI taxonomy): domain Eukaryota; kingdom Metazoa; phylum Arthropoda; class Insecta; order Plecoptera; family Chloroperlidae; genus Sweltsa; species Sweltsa coloradensis. Next base: position 95,183 of record JAMZAV010004017.1, read on the forward strand.
GATGCATCACATTCACAACATATTATATTCCTTTATTGTGGTGTAATTATCTTTGCTGCAATAAGGCTGGGTATAATAATTGCACGATTCTTGAAGCCAAGGTAATAAAGACGTTGCTCTATTTATAAGCTAATAATCATTAATGAATTTTCTCATACCGAGCCAAACTAGGTTGAAAAACTATCCGAATGTAACGTTAATTGAGTGCAAGGTGATAATGGCTGGACCAATTAAAAGAACGTGATTTACTATTGTGAAGACTATTCTGATCTGCAAGTAATGTAATGTAATGATTAATTTCACGACGGTAATGTCGGTATAATTATTGTCGATCAATTTGTGTATTCTTTTAAATAAGGTTCAGTTCTTGACACACCAAGGAATGTAGGTTTAATTACCAAATGGTGTACGGAGAACCTTGAACTATTAGCAAGATTGTGTTGATGATATCAGTAAGATATATATATATAATTTTTTTTCCGACATTGCCATCTCAATGATTAGGAATAAACAATTGAATTACATACTGTGGTGATAATTGTATTATTTAAACCTGATAAAACAGCAAAATAAATTGTATTGCCATTCTGACTCATATATATCACACCCAACAATCACCGTCTAGTTTTGCAGAATTGCTAGGTACACAGATTATATAGACACCACCACCTTAGCAGAAACTAAAGTTATTAGTGGCTCGTTCATCATGTGGGAATTGTCCCGGTTTCTAATGCAGGTCCTGGGTTTGATTACCAGTTCAGACAGACGTAATCGTTCAAAAAAGTCTGAGATGTACTTTGTTTCTCTAATATGATACGACGGTATTAAAAGTACTCGATTTTCTTTTAATGTTAAACATTTTTTTTATAATTTATAATTCGTTTCCAAGATAATAAACTACCTTATAAACCCATACTGGTTCATAAGAATCATAAGACACAGAGTAACATAAAATACAAGCAGAGAATTGCAATTTTTTAAATTGAAAGTGGCGCATCAAATTGCAACATTTTTTGTGATTAGTAATTTTTTATGTGCATAAGTATGCTCAAACGGCTTTCTTTCAACTGCAACAAATAATCAGTCTATTTACACTCGTTTTTGTTACAAGATATTTAGGATGTTACCGGTTAAGTTTCTTATTTAGAAGATGCACATGCAGACATGGCCTTTCTCTACAACTTGAATTTACTCTCGTTATGATCAAATGCGGGCGACACAATTTCCCCTCTCTCGATAAGAAATTAATTATTTTGGGTGATTAGCACATGGAAACCATTACTGAATGATTAACCTATTTAGGCTAATTTCTTGATTTCACTGAGTCGAAGATTCTCAAACGGACACTTATTGTGTCTGCGAGAGAGAAAGGTATTCTTCTCTAGATACGTAAAGGAGCTTGAACCAGTTCTAAATATAAAGATAACACAACATTTCTCGACTGAATCGTAAGATGGCTGCAAGTGTAAGGGACTAAATTCAAAATCATCAATATAATATTGACTTATAGTTTTAAAATTAAACAAATGTTTTATCATTTTCTTAAACTTTCAACAATTAACTTAACAATTAACCATTATGTGAAACATGCATGACTTATAATATTTGATCACGTTTACACTAATAAGCCTTAGCAAAAATAGATCTATAGAGTTTTTTTTTCTCTCAAACCAAAAATGACTACGTTGATAGTTATTTATGTTGCCGTCTTTAAATTGGCTCTAATTTAAAGATAACACACGATTTCGTTTAAATGATTGTATCTGTGTGATGAAGTGATTACTTTATAATATTGTAATGAAGTATCAGATTATATAAAAACGGACTCCAGTCCGCCTATAGGCCTACTTACAATAATAAATAAAAAATAAATTGTATTTAGAGTCTACCCACTCAGTTATATAACTGATTTTCATGTAATCATGTAAGAAGTTTACACCAGATGTGAATATAAGTGATAACCTATATTAACATTAGGTATTTAGTATATTCACACTTGGCCGGTACAAATGTCGATGTTAATTCACCCCTTGGCAAACTCAGATAGACTTTCGATTAAATCGACCCACATTTACATAGTAAGTCTGTACTGGGGTCGAACCCAGAACCATTGCTTTACGTACCTATGCTCTACCAACTGAGATATCGGGGCCTGAGACAAACCTTTACTTAATTGCTATATTATTATGATGTGATTGTTGAGAGCCATGATAATATCAATCAAACAGAAGACAGCCATGTTGCTGTCATTACTGAAAGATAACATGGTTTTTAGTCAATCACTTCTCATCTCCTATGAGATGTGTAGTATGAATACAAGTTTTTTTTTAGCATAAACCTGCTTTGAGAAAATAGTTATTGAATGATCCTTAAAATCCATAAATATATATTTATCACTTTTGGATAAGCGTAGCGAAGACTTCAATTTCATTAGCCTGATAATAGCCCAGGTTCTTTTGAGAACTGAACCCTCAATCTCCAGATTTAGAGTTCAGTTCTCCACTGGAGTCAACTTCCTTTCGTTTCGGTACAAGGATTCTGATAAGACGCCTAATACACGTCCAGAGATTTTCTCTTTCGATATGATAATTTATTTTTATTTTACTTCAAAACTGTAGTTTACATACTTTTGTTTGGTTTTAATCGTAAGATTTCTTTTGAATAATGTATAATGTACCTCATTTTATGAACGTTTCTCTGGCTGAATTGTGTGAAAATCAAGTTCATAATTCGATGTGAAAATCAGTAGATTTTAATTGTTTTACTGCAAACTGTGTGATTTTATGAACGACAAAAATAACCACCTAGTTTACCTTATGAGGCCACCAAAGAAATCAAGATAATAAGGTTATTAATTTTTACGCTTGTAAGGGAACACTTACATTTAGAAAACTATCGCCTCTCTTTTTCTGTTTCCTAGGTAAGTAGATTACGCAAAGAGAGATTTTCTGGTGATAGTTTTTCAACATGATAAGATAACAAACGTCAAGCTAAGTACAAGATTGGCGTTTAAACTCAATTACCAAGAAAACATCATCAGGTTAGAAACACATTATGTTCACCTACTGTGTCTGTTCCAATTAGAATGCTGGAAAGTTAAGATGTCATGTACGATATGATGCACTATCACGCATATATTTCTTATACTCTTTGCGGAATGAGGGCATAAATATATTTGTTGGTGTTAGATTCACTTGATACATGAGTAACCTACTTGCACTTTTTATGAAGCGTGTGATTTTTTGGGTATTTTCCTACACTCAACACATGGGTTCTGATGAATGTTAACAATAGTGGACTTTCATTGTAAGTTGAATAAAATAGAGAGTATATTGTTCTATTGTTGAACTAGGTCCTAACATATGTTGAATTTAAATTCAATGACTCAGCTAAATTATCGTGTTTCTATATTTTTACCTTCTTTTTAAAAAAAAAAAAAATGGGACGCCTGATGAGTAGAAATCGAAATATTGGGGACGTATGTTCCACTGTCACCATGCTCCAGTCAGCTATACTGCACGTCTTAGAGTAATTACGCGTTCTATTGGAGCAAATTGGATTGTTCGTGCAGCGCACTGCACAATGGAACACGACACAGAACAAAAAGTAATTCGATTAGAAAACATTTCGTTCTTCTAGGTCTCAATTAGAGTTAATAAGGTGATATCATTGTCAAGAGTTCTTGTCTTGAAAATGTGTATTTTTGTATGTAAAAAAAATCTACCATGTTTTAAACAATCAAAGATTCGGTATATGAAAACGAATTTACTTCGTATAACCGGTTTACATTAATAATAACTCAACACTTTTGACATATCGATCAGACAAATTGCCCCTGAATTAATCATATAATTACCTACGAATTAATTACTGCTGTGTGCTTGTCAAAAGAAGCACAGGGCAAGGCACCGAATTGTTTAATAAATATTGATTGATGATCTTTATGAAGTGTTGATTGCAATTTAGAATCAATTTAATTATTAGCCCAATTAACTTCACCTTATATAATATAAGTATTGAAGTTCAAAAACCGTTTAAAGGCCTTAACGCTTAAATTTGTTCTCACTGTCAAAATTTGTTTTTTTGTAAATTATGTTGTTGTTCAAATTTTAATTATTTGCTATAAATAGGGAGTTTAACTGATTTTGTGTTCGGCGCGTTACTGTTTCTGAGGACATAAATTATTCCATGCAAATACAACAACTGTGTAGATTGTAGATGATGGTTTAATTATGTTCTCTCTTATCGTAGGCTTCGATTAACAGCTTGGAAACTAATAATTTTAAATTTTCCCCCTTGCACCAAGCTCCTTGAGTGCCCTACATGGCCTGATAGCAGGACATCCTACACTTGAATTAATTACTTGAAAATTGTTTAGAGTAATAACCAGTTAATAGAAATCAGGCTTCCAAACATAAACGAAATTAATACACCCGATCTCTAGTTTAACATCAAGTCCACTCTAGCTGGCCACCGAACCAGTTCTTACTAGATAATAAGTGTGAGACAAAATCTCTTGATCTGATTCTTTCTAATTTGCCAAAACAAATATTTGTTAATACTCAATGTACTTTTCAATATAAGTTTATGAGGTGTTGTAAAATAAAGGAAGAACCGGTCCAGTATGGTTCGTTGAATTTCAAGTCTGGCCTTCACCAGTTACAATAATTCGGCGAAGAAACCAGCAAAGCTATCAGCGCTCATTAGAGTAATTGCAAACCCCTAATATAATATACTCGAGCATGACCAAGACCAAACCTAATTATATCTGTTCTACATTTGTCAATATTACTAATGAGATCTGAAGTATAAAATACACATGGCACGGAATGTATGGGTGTTTATTTGTTTGGTTCCGCGTTAAGAAATATAATTGTGATCAAGATATCATAATGAAATACAATTATAACTGACTATCTCATTGAATTATTATTAGGAATACGTGTGAAAATGTAGCACAATTGTTAATAATGTGTAATTTAAAATACTACACATATTATTTAAACTTGAATACATACGGATTATATTGACTTTTTTTTCAATGAGAAAATCAATTTTACAAATGCAAATTTTTTATATATTTTATGGGTATATTTTCTAATTAATTTTTGTTTGATTAAGACCCATTGTAATATGACAATAAAATATGTCAAATATTTTCTTGTGGTATTTTGTTTGCTTACTATATAATTGTATTATTCAAAGAGTCTGACGATTTTTGAATTTCAACATAACATAGAAAATGTCACTTATATTTCATTAAATAAATAACTACATTCGTAGTAAGTCTTCCCACTCAGTCATAGAACTGATTTTTTTCGGAGACATTTAACCAAAGCGCAATCGACGAGTGAGCGATAACCAACCAAACGTAGTTATTTTTAATGGGACAAATAGCAATCAGTGGTATGGACAGTGCGAGCACTGTATTCGAATGGTTTAATTCAAAACACTATATCAAGTTTTTCTGTAATCAAGTCTGAAGACTTAAATATTTTACATATTAGATTTAAAAAGTGTATCAAATTTAAAAACATTAACTAAGTCTCGCCCAACGATCTCTTTCAATACACTTTTACTTGTTGAACGTGTTTGGAAACATATCGAAGAAGATCGAATATATTTGAATGACCTTGAAGGAAGAATAACAAAACGCTATTAGTTAAAACAAAACAAACACTCGACACGACTGGTTCCTTCAGTGCACGACTCATGTAACCTTCGTGTTGAGTCATTACATCTCATGTGTAATACAAGGCGGTAACTTGATTGATTGCATCTCTGATGAGATAAGAGGTGGTCGGTATTATCTTAACACTTCGGAACGCTAAGCAAGATCATTTTTATATATTTTTTGGACAGCCTTATATTGTGCCTTATATATAAACACAATCTAATCTCTGTTTTATTTTGAGTGGTGTATAGTCCTACAAATCATAATCAATTACCTTACCTTAAAAGCATATTTGTAGCAGTTATTATTCAAATTTAATAGTATTTAAGAGGGAATGGGACACATTTGGCTGTTAGCAAATAGCTATTCGCTCGGCCAAGATGCATCCGACGTATATAAAACTTTGCAAAGTTGACAATAAAGCATACATAGACAGCCCTGTGGTCATAGATTTTCCAAATAAAAAATCACGAATATGGTCAATTTTGGAGTTTTTAACAAAATCAAAATTCGTGAAAACTAATTTAATTTTTCTAAATTATGTTTAAACAAAATTTAAAAATGTGTTACTGCAGAGCCCTATGGTTCCACATTTGTGATATATGTTCAAAATTTCAGACACTTGTGGTGTCAGTTGGCCGAGCGAACAGCAATTTGCCTAAAACGCATGTCCTATACTCTCTTAAACTATTAACACACTTACGTAGTTCGTACTGTAGCATGCAACATTTGTAATTGCATTTTTAAATGTTAAATAAATAAATTCAATAACTAAATTCGTATTTTATTGTCTATCTACCCACTCAGTTACACACATATTTGTACTAAAACAATATTATTATGAATTAAATGTTGCTGTGATGTGTTATCGCAGGTCACAAATATATAGTGTGTTCCTCAATCTTCGCTGAAACTCGAAGCCGCAATGTGGTTGTGGGGAAACCCCACTCACACTAACACATTCCTACTTCGATGAAGCTTACACCGTCAAATCAAACAAACTTCGCTAGAATCTGTTACTGATACGAGAGGAAAAAAATGACTTCGAGACCAGAACCCGGAATCCTTCGATTGGAATGAACCCAAACTGGTGGGCCAACCAGTTTGGTATTCTAATCCAGGTTCGCTGGCGGTCAGTCGAGCAAAGCGTAGCCGCCGTAACGTGTTCTGTCGTTCAGTTTGCTTTACGAGATCAACAGCTTGCAAAAAACAACAAAATAAGCAGACTCATTCACCTTTTTATATTTTTTTACGTCGCAAATCAAAAAACGAAAAACTTACGGATGTAAACTCACTTTCTAAAGTAAACAATTTCCTTTAGAAGGATATTTCTATTGAGAGCGTGGATATTCTGTGATAAATTATCCCTCCCCCTCCCCACCCCTTTTGATTCCCTAATGTGTTGTCGATTCTTCCGAATCAAGGTCATTGTCGCCGGAGGTAGAGTTTGTGACGTCACAATACGACCATGTCCGAGACGATGATTTTGTCCGGAGGGCGAGAAACATTTGCGGTTTCCTGTCGTGCACTTCAAAACAACCGTAACGAATCCTCGTCGGGCAAACATCTCGGCAAGAAGAGAGAACGGTAATAATACGCGATGGTTATTAATCTTTCATATTTGATGCCCAATTACCAATTTATTTCAATCGACACGTCTCATCTACTTGTCTTGGAAGCTAGAGGTGTTTTTTGTGAAAGTTCTTCAACCTGTTTTCATGCTCGAATTGTTCAGTTAATTTAAAAAATAAACTTATTCTAATGCAATATATTTAAAGAAAAAAACTTTTACGATTTTTCATGTGCATTCAATACACTCTTTCAAAGAAAATGAAATTACTGTCCAATGAAACGAAGAAATTTCGCTTTTTTAATATAAATTCCATGTAATTTTAACGCATAGTTTACGAGAATAAGAACACTTATTTAGTGTAATTTTCTTACTAAATTCCACGTATTAAAAACTATTGAGCAGCGACGGAAGAGTGTAAAAGTGTACGACTGTCTGCTAGAGCTAATACCCATCCAGCAAATGATAATCATTATTGAATTATATTTTTGGTCGAATCGCAAACCGGTATTCAGAAATGCTCTAGATCACGAGCGGCGAGCGAGCCAACCAGCGCCTCTCCTCGCGTCGGACCCCCTCTAGGCGATGTCCAGCAGACCGAATGCAGTTTTGTTTTTAGTGAAAGGAATCTAAACACCTAGTTTAACCCACATGAGTACCCGTATTACTTAGTCATCATATGTTAACCTAAACAATCACCCTGGTTATTTTTTAATCTGGAACGTACGCTCTCAATTCGTTTTTCATTTATTTTGCTATGCTCTAAAACCTATTTACCATCCATTCCTTCTCCCTCCAACTCGACTACCGAATAAAACCATGTGCTACGCACTACAAACCATCATTCTTAGTAACATCGTCGGCAAGTGAACATCGCAGCACACATTGGATTACTCTTCGCTACTGCCGTGTTTAACCATAGGGACGGATCATGAATAAGTATCTTAGATACTTGTTAGTGGCCGTGTTGGTGGGAGTTACTTCCGCGGCGGTGACACGGGTCGAGCCGTTGGAGCATCGCTCTGCAGACATCGATACCGGAAGAGGCTTCGCGGCGGAACCGGAAACAGGAGCCGGCGTCAAGGTGTTAGTGCGCGCCTACGAGCAATGTGAAGAGAGCACCGATATGTTCCAGTGTCTCAAGGCCAAGGCGTTGAGGCTGGTGGACAGGGCCATGACCAAGGACGCAATCCCCGTCGTGGAAGGGTTGTCGCTCGTGAGGACAGCGGCCGGGGGACAAGAGGACGTCAGGGACTCCAGGGCGTTGACTGACGAAGATGTTTCGGACCCCGAAAAGGTCGATGAGCTTCTGGTTGATCGGGTTTCGAAGTTCGTCAACACACATTCCATCCAACTGAACATGCCCAAGCTCACAGACAGTGCCAAGGAATTTATGGAAGAACAAGGTATTTACAAATAAATATTTTAATCACACTATTATTATTTTCAAAAAATTACAAACAACTTGATAATTTTATGAGAAACTATTTAATGCACGTACAAAACTGATTAAAATTTAATGATATAGCAAGAGGCGTGGTTGCCAAGTTTGCTCGTATGACCACAGGGTGGCTAAACGTTCTTCTTCAGGGGCTGAATCAAAACAAAATAATATTGTGCATACAATTTTATTTGCTTATAAATTGATCTGTCAAAACTATTTCATCTTCTTTTCCATTTGAACATCAATCACTTTCACATTCACATTGTCATATAATATATTCAATTTTAAACAACAAACACTTACATGATAATGCTCTGATCTGTTTAGTTGCTAATCTTTACAAAATATATCATTCTTGTGATACAAATGTTAATTTTAACAAATTTTACTTCACACTCCAAACACACCACTTAACATCATGCCAAAAATACGAAAGTTGACCTTGATGTCTCCTAGTCCAACAAAATGTGTTTAAATAAATACATGACATTTGCTCGGTTTAGACTTCTAATTTTCCGCGATTCGCGTTACACAGATGGCTTCACATTATTGTCTCGGTTGAGCTGGCTTGTCTGCACTCGCATGCAACTTCTTGCTTGCAGAAGGCTCGCTTATAATAGCAGACGCTACCATTCAGAGCATGGAAATAGATTGTCTTCGAGATAGTTTATTAATTCGCTCATTAAACTATTATCAAGTTGTTTTATTTTCCAAGCAAAACTGTTGATTATAATCATGCACACGTGATGATGAACCTTAGAAAAGCTGGTGTTGGAATACGAAGGAACGCGTTTGCTAATTAAGAGTCTCGAAGCAAAATACGTTGGAATACGAAGCAACGCGTTTGCTAAATTATGTTCTTTCTGTCAATGAAGTCAAAGCTTTCAAAGGAAATCATACTTAATACACCAAAGTTCGATTATATTAAAGTACTTACTAAAAGTGACTTTAATTTAGTCCCATTACTTTGATGTCCATTGAATTGTTTCTCAATACTCCAATTCAAGATAAATGCTAGAAGATGTAAAATGATATGCTTGAATGTCTTAAGTTGACACATTTAAATTATGATAACTTTGTCTTATGATTAAACACGTTGGAGATTAAATACAATACACCATGTTATTATGATTAAAATAGTATCATTGGACTTCACACTGTTTGTTTTTAATTGCAATAATATTTCGACATTTTTAAAAAAGTCTCAAACTGAGGGCTTAAAAGAGAATTCAATTAATGAGATGCTTCACCACATCATCACATGTTAAGTTATCGGTGGTGTATGACCGTGATGTTTGTGTCCCCCAGGCCGAGGCAGCAAGCTGAAGAAGATGGCTGGCCCCATCCTCCTGGGTCTGATGATGAAGGGAGGTATGCTCGCCCTGGCCTTCAAGGCTGTCGCCATCTTGGCCGCCAAGGCCTTGATGGTCGCCAAGATCGCGCTCGTCCTCGCGGCCATCATCGGTCTTAGCAAGATCGCCGGGGGCAAGGGTCACGGCAAGGTCTCGTACGAGATCATCAAGCACCCCCACGTCTCCCACGCGCACACGCACTCCAGCTCCGTGGTCCACGAGGGCGGGCACGGCGGGGGTGGGAGTCCGGCGGCGGTGGGGGCGGGGGAGGCGGCGGCGGAGGCGGGGGTGGACACGGGGGCTGGGAGTCCGGCGGCGGATCCTTCAGAAGCTTCGACACCGCGGACGCCAAGTTCTCGCCAGATATGCTCGCCTACAGGGGGCAGATCAACCAGCAACAGATCGACAATACCCAGCCTCAGCAATAAGTCACATCGATTTTATCTAAAATATTTATAGTCATTTTTTAAAACAACTTTTAGGCTCAATTCTATGTTTTCTTAAGGGTCAAAGCGTTTTATTGACCCGAAAAGAAATCAATGAGACAATTATTTATATCTACAAAAATTGTTTCAAGGAATTATTGACTGTTAGAATTTCAAGATTCAATATCTGTTATTTAAATGTGTAATTTATTTTAGAAATATGATTCAGTTAAAATGACCAATCAATACATGGCCGTAAAAGAATTAGTTGATAAATATATCTGAAGTTTTGTGTAGTTGCGAACAATGCAAAACATCATATCATAAGTTTTTAAAATCCATATTTCTGTATTTATCTAAAAGTGATAATCTATTTTTTAAAGGGCCACTGAATTTCAAATATCCTAATATTTAACGATTTCCTAATCTTGAACTGTTTCTTAGTCACGTTTTAAAAGATAACTAAGGTTTGCAAAATAGTCTCAAAGTTATTCTATATATTATATCACTCATCGTGCATCTCTAAATTATTGTATTTAACAACAAAGTTCATGAAAGTGTCATGAAAGTGTTCACTAAGTTATTTAAATAATTTATGTCTACCCATACCAAATGTAAAGCTCTTTGTACAGCCGTTCCTTCGGGAATAATGTTAGCTCCTTGCTTAAATATTATTCCTAATTTATTCTATTTTTGTTAAGTGTTCTGTTGTCCGTTTTATATGATTTTAATTTATTTGTTAGTAAATAATAAATGTTTTATAAATAGTTTTCATTACTATGCCGCCCTACAACCCATCCTTAAAGTTGATGAACTTACCTCCCATACAACCAGTAAATAGGTGTTACATCTTTGGGATATAATCCGCTATAATACTCGATAGTGGAATCCATGTCTATAAAAGTTGTGATTGTATCATTATATATCTTCGTGGTTAACTAGCTTAACTGCCTAACATGTTCGAAAGATATGAACGATGAAATAGTACAAAATACACCACCTTACTTAAAATAACACTGATTATTATACCAATTTACTAAGACGTATTCCTAAAGATATCCAAGAGGATGCATCATAAAACATTCAGTGTGCTATGATCATCCAGAGCACAATCGTTTAAAACACAATATGCAACTTTTAGACTAAACACGAATTATTATTCAGTTGAAGAACTTTTATAACATGCTTTGAATTATTCATTTATATGTGTTTTGAATGATGAAAATATTATCGCACATTCCCATAAAAATTAATGCAACGATTCGAGATGGAAGTAAAACAGTTTTTTATAACTAAGTTTTATATTTTCATATAAATCATTCTAAATCACGTCGCAAAAAATACAAAATATTAGTGCGTAGTTCTGCGGTCAGTAATTTCATTGACATGTTTCAATTGAATCCATTGAAAACCTCTATTAGTGACCGCGCCGGCTTTGAGTATGATCCAGGTCATTGATTTGCATGCGAGTAGTAGTGTGCGGAATCGTTTAACTATGGTGATTACTTTCATGCTCTGTCAAGTAGGTGTTTTTTCTTATAGAGTGTTCTGGAAAGTCGCCCTAGATCGCATGGACTAAGTCAACCGTCCTCCTAAACGATCTTCAATCTCTTATCAGGAGTAAATTATGCAGTAAACTGGTTATAATTGGTCGTCAAACAAAACTTAAATATGAAGGTCAACTTTTTTTAAAACCAAACACGCAAAAAATTACCTCATACCATACTTGTTTTTTTCATTAAGTTATATTTCCTATTAGTGAACACGGCAGCGAACATCATAACGGTTAGGTCTTGTTTGTAATTATTACCAAGACAAACCAGCTTTATTTGGACCGCGGGTGATTGTTTGTAGGTGATTGGGAGGATCCGAGGAACCGGCCTTCTTATTTGGAGTAACAGTAAAGTGTTTGTGTATGGCGAACTAGATAACCCAGAGGACAAACTTGGACATAGGTGTGAGTGGACGTTGCCCGAGGAATGTTTAGGGCGAATCTTTCGTGATGATTGTCACTTCACTGAAATTAAATAAATTGCTGAGTTGGTTTTTATCATGTTGTGATTATTGTTACATTTCATGACACCACATTTCAACAGGAAACTTGTTCCACAAGTGTAATTTACCATATTTAACAAAACAGTACGTATAAGTCAACGATACAATACGTTATAATTTTATTATGGTAACCGTTGCCCAAAACAAAATCAAACATTTGCTGTTCAACAACATAAGTTACACATTTTAAAAAACATTTTGAAATCAAACAATATTTCCTAACTTTTCCACTGCTTCAGAATAATATTTTTAACAAATAAGTTGCAAAATCTGGAAACAGAAGATGACATTGAAGACCTGTTGAAGAAGCTGGAATAGCTTTGAATTATTGTTCGATTTAAAAACAAAAATTCCCTTTGTTAAAGTAAAAAAAAGTGTGATTTATGTTTTAAACCAATTTATAAAATGAAATTCAATTTATGGAAATTGTTCTGCGATTGATTATTTTTATGTATTACAATTATTATTTATTACGAATTTAACATTTCATTCTTAAACTTACTCCTAATAAGCTCGCATTCATTAATGAAAAAGGAAACATTATAATGTAACAATACCACGATACAATTTTGGTTTAACATGAGACAAATAAACAATACGAGGTCATGGCTGCATCGTACTATAGCCAACAACATCCTGGTCTCTCTCTCTCTCTCTCTCTCTCTTTCAACTGTTGTAAACCAATCTTCTTAATCAAAGTGCACTTTTATCTGCAGGTGAACTGTACACTTGATCGAGCAGTGCAGAGTGAAGGATAACGCCCATGCACGTCCAGTAATGCTAGAGTCGAAGAACGCCAACCGCGGTAAGGAATTCCTCTTAGAACAGATGTTGGGGCTACCATAATTATTTATTCATTTTATTATTTATTTCTACATTCTTGAATGCAGCATTGCAGACATTTAACAACAAGAGTAAATGAAATTTAAAATATATGACGAAGTGTATATATCTTGTAAGCGGTAGGTGGCATCTGTTGTACAAACATAGAGGTACCATACTGTTGGTACCAATGGTATCTCTATGTGTACATCATGTAGCGTTGGCGCATTTGATGAACGTCCGCCTCTTGATTGGCAACCCGACTTTCCCGGCCGCCATGTTTGTAGTAGCCAGTAATGGCCAAAGACATAAAATCTAAGTCAGAATATGATCTTGAGATAAGTATAGTTCTATGTTGTTGACAAAACTTTTCTACTTTTAGATAACCTAGCTATTAGTCGCGCTGGCAGACCTAAAATTCTGGAAGAATGTGGCAATTAGAGATACAAGCAACAGATTTGGCACAGTTGTTCCAGAGACCAATTTAAGCAATCTGACCCGTGGACCCGGACCGATTTCCCCGGAGGACTCTTTGTGGCGGCCATTTTCCTAAATGGCCGATAAATTTAAGGAACTCGTTCCTTTCAACACACTGAGACAAATGATAAGTCGTTTTCGACTAATTTGGGGTCGCACAATACGAATATCACGCTAAAAATCTGCTTTGGTTGTTTTTACGTTGCTTTAAACTAATTATTCGATTATTCCTCAGACTCAGCGCCCGTGCTCCGCTAATAACGACTACGGACGTCAAGATGATTTTTTGCCGATCTGCCGAACTATTTTGTCTTCATTTGATATCGGATAACTCGGTACAAAATATTGTTCTTTTTAGTGATCGATTTGACGGTGTAAACGAGATTGTTAAGCTTTTTTTTCTGCCCGCGCGCGAAACATTCGCGCTTTGCCCTCAAGCCCTTAAACAAACAATGTCGTCACGAAATCCGCCATAAAGATCCACAATTAACCTGCCTTGTATATTTCCCGCTTACTTATGTAGAGTGTATGCAAGGTTGATATAAAACGCCGGCAATTACAGGTCCTTTGAAAGTTAAAAGTCGCGATCACTAATGATGAAGCAAATAAAAAAATAATTTCCCGCCATTATAGCCTATTGCGCACAAAAATTACTCATAACTATTTGAAGCTGACTGTTGTGGGGTTGTGGTTTTTCAGGGAACTCTATTAGCAAAAGTACGAGTGAAGTAAAGCCAAAGAAGAAAGCCAAAGTGTCGTGTGAGTCTGTGTGAGCTTTGTTTTATGGAAGATTTGATTGTGAAGTCGTCGAGGGAAATGGAGGAATCGGTTGTTCGTTCAGCATTTTATAGTGTGGAGTTCTGATTAAGTTGATGATGTCAATAAAAAATTACACACCATATATTTGTATTCTTATAGATGTTAGGCATGCGTCAGTTAGACGCCTATAAAATAGAAGCAGGTGTAATTGAAAAACAATCATGGAAATACGTAAATTTAATAACACAGAATATAATACAATATTAGTTTGTGGTTGGTGTGTAAGGTTTCCTAATTAATACGTCCGTTCTTTAAGATGTCGACAGCGAAACGACTTAAGTTTGCGACACCAGCTCTGCTTGATTCCCTACCTACAAGCATTAATTGGGATAAATTTTGCGTGTGCCTGTCAGGAAACGACGATCCTGAGATGCCCAGCTTAGAATCCCATTGCCGCTTTGCTAAATGCAGGGTACATTTCTTTGGCTACCAATCTAGAAAAGCTTAAAACTTATCCTGACAACTTCTTACCATCAAGCACGAAAGTAGAATTGTTGGACGAAGGTGATGGAATCTTAAAAACATTTATCAACAAAGAGGCAACGTGGCACAGGGGTTGTGCCAAAAAATGTCTCAAAAATTTGAGTCATTAATTAAAATTCTGCAAATTCAAGAGACTCCTGATCCAGATCCTTCAGACTCGGAAACAGGCAATGATTTTATGTATGCCACTCGATCTACCGTGCACATGATCGATTTCAAACAGGACTTGTGTTTCATCTGCAACCAACCAGTCTCGAGGAAAATGCCTCTGCGGTTGTGTGCAACTGACAATGTTGATGACAAATTCAAGGAGTGTGCAGATATCCTTAAGAACTAGAAGCTTACTGGTATAGTCATGGGAGGAGACTTGTCAGCAAAAGAGGTCAAATATCACCCTACATGCCTATCTCGAATATATACAATATGCACAACAACAGAAGGCAAGTGCAGCTTTACCCAAATTTATTACCCAATCATTACAAATAATTTTTCAAGAAAGTACAAGGGTAAAAGGGTGCACCTTTTATTTCATGCTTTATTCTTCTTAGGTCGGGAGTACGTTCTTATGCACAAAAGCGCCAATGTCCTTAACAATGTGGCCGGGGAAGAACAGGATGATGACGCTCTGACTTTTTCAACATAATATGGAAGCACGAGGAGCAAGAAGGTCATTGATTGCACAACATGGGTGTTACTGTTAGTGTCTCACACAATAGAGTGATGGAGGTGACCTCACAGTTGTGTCCTATGGTTGTTTGGAGAGCAGAGGAAAAAAAGGTCTTATGTCCTTCAAACCTCAAATCTAGGGTCTTTACCGTATCTGAGGTCTGCACTGGATTATATTGATCACAATTCACAACCCATGCAGCACGACATCCGAGGGATCGTTCCATGGCACAGGAATTTCAATGTTTCAGCTGCCAATGAATGGGAATGAGAGTGAACAAAGGTCCTTTGTTACTTCCTTCGAGGATGTGGCAAAGAAGGGGCAGCACGGTCTGCCAATTCTGCCGGAAGAGTATGCAATGGTTCCCGAGTACACCCTGCAAATCAAAAAGCACGATCCTCGGCGTGTTCAATTGCCATTGCTGATCGAATGCTGTCCTCAGATATTGTAATACTGACCTTAAAATACTTCGTATTAATAAAATCGAAACGTTATTTTTCATACTAACAGTGTATATTATATTGCAGGTCAGCTAATTATTAAGGAGTGGCGCAAAGAGAGTTAATAGCTCAAGCACGTAGGCTACATGAACTGATCGCACAAGCCGGACATGTACATGTGGACATGTGATGCATCTTGGGGTGCATTCCATGCCACTAGGGCGGGCTACACAGAACATTATCCTGCTCACACCCCCAGTTTCTTGGGTTGGATCCTCCGGGATGAAAATTGGTCGCCTGGACCGTATTCCCCGAAATTTGGAAAGCATGTAGAGCATTGGACACATGCGGCTGCAAGTCTCTGTGTGAGACAATGCGGTGTTCCTGCAAACAAAGAGGTCTCCCTTGCACTCTGGGCTGCAGCAGCTGTAGTGGGGGTTGCAGCAATACTAGGCGAAGAAATTCTTATTAATGAAAATTATGGTCTTCAGGTGCATCAGTTCCAGGTACGGCGAATCTGCGGCGAACGATCTGGATGAAGACGACTTGACAATATATATAAAAGTAGGCAGATAGCGGTTCGGATGTTCAATTTATATATAATAAAACATTTAAAAGGGTTATTTTAATATAATAACAGGGTGTTATTATATTTAAATAACCCTTTTGCTCACGTCTTGTTTTAATCATTCATGTCAATTCCTGCTCTCGTCATTGCTTGTGTGGGTTTCAAATTGTAATCTAAGCTAAAGTTACCATTATTAATTTTATTTTACCACAATGAAATCAGATCACTGTTCATTTTCCTCTGTTCTCCTAGTGATTGTAGCATCTCTGGTACCATAGTTTCCGACAAATAAAAAAAACTGTTCGAGGGTTTTGATATTATTGTAATATTTACAATGTTGCCGAATTCTAACGTTTTTGTTACAAAAACTCGTTAGAATCAGCCCCGAGCATGTTTTAAACGTGATATTCGTGTTGTGCGACCCCAAACTAGTCGAAAACGCCTCATCATTTGTCTCTGTGTGTTGAAAGGAACGTGTTCCTTAAATTTAGCGGCCATTTTGGAAAATGGCCGCCATATTGAGTCCTCCGGGAAAATCGTTCCGGGTCCACGGGTCAAATCGCTTAAATTGGTCTTTGGAACAACTGTGCCAAATCTGTTGCTTGTATCACGATTTGCCACATCTTTTTGTCTGCCAGTGCCACTTTATTATATAAATGAAACTTTCTTTCCAAATGAAGATGGTACAAAAAAATAAATTTAAACGTCGTTGATTGAATCAAATGTTTGTCGGTTAGCATGTTACTAAAGCCACCTACAGTAGATGTAAAGGGCGGAGTGTAGTGTATCTTCTTACCTGCAGATGGCATCTGTTCTACAACATGTAGCGTTATGGCGCCCGAACTGGCGTCAGTGTCAAATAAACCATGGTGATAGTGATACCGGGTTTATGTCCGCTCAACCCTCTGTGTTTCTTCCCCTAATATTCTACACTTACGTATGAAAACAGCACAACATACAAATTATATTGAAACATAATATAGACTTACTAGAAAATGGCAGTAAAATCTATGTTTTTGTGTGGCGTCACATGCACTTATGTCACTCACACACGTTCACGTGTTTCGTATGAATGATCAGTGCAGGGTACACCCCTATGCTACCAGAAGAGACCCTCCTCAGGTGACTAATTAGGTACTAGTATTCGGGTAGGGCTTAATGATTGTGCTGGTAAGTGGTATTGAGCCGAGTACTGCGCTAAGTAGCTAGCTATCTCAGTTGTCCGTGTTCAAACAAATTCTAAATATCTCGTGAGAAACCTACCCAGGGAACAGTTCATGCCCCTATTCAGGTATCGAACTAGGTATATTGAGATAGGACAATGGTAAAGGGATGTCTGAGGACTGTTAAAAAAACAGAAATCGCAATAAACCTTCAGCCAGGATTTCCAGTCTATACGGGATTCGAATCCTGGACCTCCCAAATCAGAGTCGCCATACACTGTCGGTTTGACGGTGGTCACGTCGTTGACAATAGCAAGCTTCGAGGATTGGGTAATGTCGTCCTTGCATTATTCTTGCGCTATCTCTCCTATTGGTTATGTGTACCTGTGAACTGAGTACTGTATGTATTGGGTGCATTCTGAAATTATATTTATAAAATACAAAATTTAAGTACACGTCGCAGTGTTTGAAAATGTAGCAGATATATAAGAAATTCCATTAACGTAATCATTAATATTATTTACTACAATTCAGAAATTAAAAAAGTCCGCCCCAATCGGGAATCGAACCACGGAAATCCCGCATTCCAGACAGGCGTCTTAACCACTAGACCATCAGGACGGATACATTTTGATCTCTGAATTGTAGTTGCATTATACATCTGAATGGATGGAATGAATGTGTTAGGGCGGACTTTTTTAATTTCTGAATTGTACTAAATAATCTAGGTGCCCGTTAGGGCGCCGCAGCCAAGCCGCGGTGCGCTACACACTCAAGCACCTTATACACCAAGCAGAGTTGGGGTGATTTCGAGGTGTTACCCAGCCGTCATGTAACGTGATGTGAACTTGAAAACTATCACAATCGAGGGATTTAGGTACCTGACAACACATGCCAAATTTTATTGGGGTACGACCATTCCTTCTTGGTGAAAAAATGGCTTGAAACATGCTCAAAATCACTTTAAGGATGTTAGCTACTGCTACTGCTACTGCTACTACTACTAACATCTAATACGTCGGCCCGCGATTCTGACCAGACGGGTGGGGCGACAATGTTCATATTTTACATGGACATTAAGGTTATAGTAATATAGTCTCTTTCGAAAAAAAAAGTTGAAAAAGTTTGCTGGAAGGCTTCCAAATAAAGGTTTTAAATAAGCCTTAAACACTAGGCATACAATCAACAAGTAACCATAGTTACTTGACACTTGTTGACGGTATAAGCAGAGTTAGGCGGGAAAGTGCGATAACTAAACAAATGGAGGACATTTTAAATTTTGCTTCTATATGTGAAATGAGCAAAGTTGTCATTATACTCTCATAAAACAAATCAGAAACCGTCCCTGACCTAGGCCCAGATGTAGAAAATTATTTATAATACAACAGTGTAGGTCTAAAGTTCCATTAGGCTATAGGACTAGATAAAATTATTACTTACATTACATGTTTGACAAGCCTAGCCAACCCTAGGCCAGCACAACATTGTTCTGACCATAGATACTAGTATGTTCTGACACACTTCCCGCACAAATAACTAGTTTTGATTACTAAAAGCCTAATGCAGATAAACAATAGTATGATTGTCCACCAAGGCTATACAAAAATGTTCGGAAATAATACACATATTCTTTTCTTTTTAGCCATGTTGAGCCATGATCAAAGTCAGCTTGCTACTACACACAATGTCGAAGCAAGGTGTCGAATATGAGCGTGATCATCTGTTTGTTTACATAATTGCAACACTCAATCATTTCATGCAACTCGTCTTTCGATTGGCCAGCGTTTATGAAGGCACTGCCATCTAGAATAAATATAGAACGTTTTCGAGCTCTTGTCTGGATTTCGTGAACCTCACCCCACGTAAATAACAGCAATACTCTTTCAACTCACACCCATGACCGTTTTTCCCACGATACCGGGGTTTAAGAATACCCAATTCCTTCGAAAACGAAAACGACTTTCGTTTTCTGGTGGTTTTAAGTTCATTCACGAGGTTTCCTTATTATGCACGATGAATCTTAATTAAAGATGATGAATGGGAGAAGTTATACTGAGATCTAGGAGCTCATGATCAATAAACGAGTTAAGATACCTTAAAACCGGCATTGAACTTTACTGTTGTGTTCTTCAGATTTTGCAAAACACATCATGTGTTTTGCTGTAAACGGTGACGTACGAATGGTGTCGAGTTCCTTTGATTATTTGTTTCAAATCGAATTTAGCCGATATATTTATGCTGGCCGCGTGTTTGGTTTTTGTAGGCTCGTACTGATACTCCAATAAAATATTATAAATTCACTTTTTACGATTCCTTATTTTAGTGACTAATCTTCGATTTGCGTATTGTTCGAATATTGATATAATATATATAAGTAATGTTTTTCATACACAATTTAAAAATAGATTAGCCCTTTGCCACATCATGTAACCACTATTAATTCTAAATGTGTGCTTAATTCAGGACAATGGAGATGTGAATGCACGGGAAAGCGACGAACCTACACCAACAATTCACAGGGAATATTAAACGCTAAGTTAAGGTTTGGTAACATCTGCTATAAAGTGAACAGTATAAATGAAACTCGAACGACATTGATATCGGCAATCAAATCGCAATCACAATTTGAATGAGAGTTGGCTTAACAATTTGTATTTTACAAAACAAAAAAAAACAATCGTGTAAAACCTGCCCTGGGTGCAATATGCCCTGTTCAGGTGTATTGCTAGATATATTGGGGTAATGGCAATAGTTAAATGATGTCCGAGGGCTGTTTAAGAGGACTTAACCCCTTGCATTCGCAAGAACGACTGAGGAAAACCTCGGATAAACCTTCAGTCAGGATTGCCGGTCGACGGGATTTGAATCCGGGACCTCTATAAGTCGAGCCCTTCTCAATCAACTCAAGCCCACACTGTTGGTTAACTTGAAGTTAAATCAAGACTCTATAGAAATATCATCTGAAATAATGCCAACAATTAATTTGTAAAGAGAAGTATTTTTTAAACATTTCTCATTATAGAAGTAATTAACCACTCCATTCCGATCGTAAAACACATTAATATTCAACCATATTTGCAACAATGCTGTCTGGTAGGTGGTAGATAAACTGCTATTTCGTTGTTTTTTGTTTGGTTTGGGGGGGGGGGGGGGTGGTAGTTCATTCAAAATTGCATAACGAAATTTGGATACGTTAATTCACGTTCCTTCTTTAGAGGGCCATTTAATTTTTTACACATACGTAAAACATTGTTTATATTAACAGTTTATAAAAAAACAGTGGAAGAATCAAATAAATGCTTTAGTGTATGTGCCGCAATTGCTGTGTATATTACTAGGCCACTTCGCGAACGCTTTTTTAGTCGCGTTGATGGATGAGCTTTTTAATAAGTTTTTAGTTTGCGTAGGACCACTTTTCCTTTGCAAGTGCTTTTTGAATGCATGGTAGGTGATTAATGTCAAGTTTCTATTGTTACTTGTTAATTGTTATCATAAGCTTAAAAAAACTCATATTAAAAACCTTTATTCTATTGATTCTGGCTAATTTTTTCAACTTTTTCTTTCAAAAAGCAATACATCACCATTACCTTAATGTCCATGTAAAATATGAACGTTGTAGCCCCACCCGTTTGGTCAGAAACAGCCGAAATGTCACGAAAATATCGCACTTAAAAATCGGAAAAAATCGTAAAAGTACGATATTCATGAGAAATATTTCTTCGATTGTACCCAAAAATGTGGCAGGTATAAGTTTAGAGATTTCGAAGGTCCCCTCTAATTTTCATCAAGATCGCATTATGCCGTTTGCCCGGTAGAGTGCGAACAAACAGACAAAAAACAAACACAAAACAAACAAACAAAAACAAAAAAAACACCCGAGCTAAATTTTTTTATTTTTTTTGGGGGTCAGTGAATTGAAGTCTTCGCTTGGCTCATAGCTTTTTTGTAAGTTTTTAGTTTGTGTGGGATATCTTTAATTTTGCAGGTGCTTTTTGAACGCGTTGTAGGTGATTGTTGTCCAGGGGCGTAGGAACGGGGGGATGTGGGGGTAAACTCCCCCCCCCCACTTGTTGTCTTGACCCCCCCAGTGGGGGGTCAAGCTTGTTGGGTGATTTTTAGAATTTTTACTACAGTCGGGCTTGCAAACAAAAAGGAAGGTTTTTGTTAATTTTTTTTTTAGAAAGATTCAGTAAGAGACGTGATTTGCGAGACTAGACTAGCCATCTGATTTTAGACTAATATTCATTTTATTTTGTGTGCAGTGTTTTGACTCCCAAGCAGACTGTCAACCTATTTCAGTCAGGTAATCAATCTTCAATGCAATATAAGCTTCAAAATGTAACCCTTATTCATACTAAAAATTTGCCTGAAAACGTGTTTTAGGCCACCTATCAAGGGCACCTTTAAAAAAATCGCGCCTACGGAGAAAAAGCCTCAGACGGCTGGGGCTTCGCCCCCAGACCCCGGTTTGCTCACCCAACCTCGTAGTCAACTTTAGTGTGACCCCCCACTAAAAATATAGTTCCTACGCCACTGTTGTTGTCAAGTTTCTATTGTTACTTGTTAATTGTTATTATACACCTTAAAAATATCATAATAAAACCTTTATTTCTATGGATTCTGGCCAACTTTTCCATTTTTTCCTTTCGAAAGGTACTACATCATCATAACCTTAATGTCCATGTAAAATATGAACGTTTTAACCCTACCCGTTTGGTCAGAATCGGCCCAAATGTCACGAAAATATCGCACTAAAAATAAAAATAAAATCGGTTAAGTACGATATTCATAAGAAATATTTATTCGATTGTACCCAAAACCGTGGCAGAGATTTCGAAGGTCCCCTTCAATTTTCATCAAGATCGCATATGCCGTTTGCCCGGAAGAGTGCGAACAGAAAAAAGAGATAAATGTTTTGGGTGGTCAGTGAAATTGAAGTCTTCGCTTCGCTCATCCAATAACTGAAAACTACATTTCCTTTAAAAACAATACACAATTTAGAAATTAGTCGAAAATAATTATGAAACATATTTGCTTGCAGGTCAGCACCCATATTATTAACTTTAAGACTCCAACTCATATTTCATTTGTATAACTGTAGGAGGATTCATCAAGAATTCTAATGACTTTTTAAACGCAGTTGTGTCCTAGACGGGAAATGGCGCCGTGCTTGATCGCTGAGGTGCATTCCTGAAGTGCATTAGTGTGGGAGTGTGTGGAGAGGAGTGATTTATAGGGTCATCTCTCTGTGTGTTTAGCAGTGACCTGGTCCGTAGGCTTACACCTCAAGTGTCGTCACTGTAAAACACGGGGTCTCTTAGTAGAAAGACAGAGAGAATTACTCATGAGGCGCTTCCAGGCTCTCATTTATCAAACACGCACTCTGATAAACTTAACGCCCCTTTCTCACAGTATCATTCTAGTTCACTGAGACCAAACTATGTAAACTGTCAACTGATGTAAAATAATGTATCTCTTTAATACTTACTTCTACTCAATACAATTAAATCATTTCATCATCATACCATTTGTTTTTTAAACTAATTAAATGGTCTATGAGCAGTATTGATATATTACTTTTAAAATAAATATTGACTGCGCCTTCGTTTAAACAATATTTAGATCAAATTTCAATATGCCTTAAGGAAATCCGTTCCTTGAGATGAGTGTCAAAAACAGATAGAACCGCCTTTATATGCCGCAAATAATGTAATTAAAATTCAAAGTAATGTACATCAATTTTTAATGTTCAATATAGTTTATAAAAACATTTCAAAATTGCGTCAAACTTGAAGCCATTATGTTTTAATGAAAAATACGAAAGATTCGCATCAATATTTTATGAAGCATATTAACTATATTATTTCTGGCTGCTGCAAGCGATATTATCACTAAGATAACTCAGTCACTGAACGTTGGAGCATCAATTAACTAGGAAGCTTCGCAAACTCTTTTTCAGGCGCGTTGTTGAATGAGCGTATGATTTTTTAAACGAAAAAAGAGTAACATTGTGATTTTCATGGGAAATTATTTTTCGATTGCGCTCAAATTTTACACACATATATAAAATTATAAAGTTGAGGTTCTGTGAATTTTTTTTATAACAATCGGATAAAGCATGTAGATGTTATAAGTCGAAGAAAATTTTGTTTTTAAAATTTTAAATCGTAAAATTGCGATTTTCATAAAAAATAATTTTTTGATTGAGCTTAAATTTCACACGAATATAAATTCATAAAATTTAGGTTTTGTGAAAAAATCAAAACAATTGAATAAAGCATGTAGGTGTTATAAGTCGAAGACATTTTTTAAAAATCGAAAAAAATCGTAAAATTGCGATTTTAATGAGTAATAATTTTTCGATTGCGCTCAAAAACGTGGCAGTTCTAAGTTCAGAAGTTTCAAAGGCCTCCATAAAATTTCATCGCAATTGGAGTATCGGTCTAGCCGGAATTGTGCGGACAAACACACAAAAATACAAAAAAAAAGAAAAAAGAACATTCCGGATTTTTTTCTCCAGTGTAGTGAATTGGAATCTTCGCTTCGCTCGCTACGCTCATCCAATGAATTAAATTTCCGTGTCCGGATCAAATACGTCTACCTACTCCAAAAAAATAGCGGAATCTATGGCCCTCTTATTTGCCTGTATTAAATCGTCTTGGTAACAGCAATTCCACATTGTTGGACAGACTGGAAGGTGAGAAGAATCTTTTCTTTCTCCACACTCGCAGTAGACATCCTCACCCACTGGCTAAAAGCCCCACTTCTCCAGGTTGGTTTTGCATCTGGAGACGCCTGTCCTAAGACGCATGAGTGATTTGATTTCTAAATGGTGTATGGAAGATCTTGCCCTGGCGCCAGTTCTTCCTTTGGTTCCGTGATAGGTTCCAGTAGTTCTTCCTTCCATGTGGAAACTCGAGTATGGTTCTCCCCATGGTCGAAGGATGGTCATGGTCCCCATGGTCCCTTAGCCCACCAACGAATATCCTTGTACCATGGGTTCTCCCCATGAAACTCGTTCTAGATTTTAGTCTCCGCCTTGATGATTGGTATCCAAACATTGGGTGGCGGTAGTCAGTTTCCTGCTTCCTTCTCTCGAAATCTGCAGCCACATGTCTTCGGATGTAAGGCGGAGCAATCCCATGCTGTGGGTATATTTTATGTATTGGTGTTAGTCTCAGACATCCCGTCACGATTCGATCAATCTCATTTATTGCAACGTCAACTTTTTGCAATTCCCACCATGTGTTACCTGGGAGCTTCCTCTAGCTGATATTATTGCAAGCCGCAGCCACCTTATTTATCGTGTTGTCACAGTTAAAATTAAACAAAACAAAAATCAATTAAGCATAATGATGAAACTGTACCGAACCCTTTAAATGTATAATTATTTATTTCCAAATAAGGTTTACAATTTAAATGTAAATTAATTTAAATTGTTAAGTTATTGCTTGTTGTTTCAAAAAAGAAAAACTGATTATACCAAACTGTCGATCATAAAATTACCAACAGAGATCACTATCAACAAAATTAATCGAAAGTATAATTCTTAGCAAAAAGTCGGGTCATCAACTCTCTACTATGCCTGGCATGAACACAGTACCCTACGTGCGATGAGAACTATTAAAACAGTTCACTAATTCTTTGTAGTAAAACGTCAGACATACAAAATAGCGGTTATAACTATTGGACATAATGGAATGTTCATTTACTGAATTTATACCTGAAAAATATGTTTAAATACAATGTATATAAATAGGAATGTAGAAATATTTAATAAATATTAATAATTAAACAATGTATGTATAAACATATTTGTACGCTTTTCTATAAAAACAAATACAAAATGTTTTGACAATCATTACTGAAGTTGAAACATAGGTATGAATAACGAGAGTTCAGACTTCACTAAAACTCCACCGTGCATCACTAATTACTAACAGTGGATAGATTAGTAGACACCGACAGTGTTGGCTCGAGCGTTAAACGCGCGACTGTTTGAGGTTCCAGTTCCAAATCCCGTCGAGACCAGCAATCCTGACAGAAGGTTTTATCCGAGGTTTTCTCAGTCGTTAATGCGAATGCAAAGGGGTTGAGTCCTCTTATACAGCCCTCGGACGTCCCTTCACAACTGTTAGACACCCGAAGAGGGACATACATTGCACCCTATGTTCCTGTGTGTGTGTGTGTGTGTGTGTGTGTGTGTGGGTGTGTGTGTGTGTGTGTGTGTGTGTGTGTGTGTGTGTGTGTGTGTGTGTGTGTGTGTGTGTGTTTCTAGCACCGTGTCAGTTGTCGAACCCTTACTTGTAGAGCCGACCAACAAGGTCGGAACTTGAAGAGTCTGTGTCAAGGTTGTTACGTAATAACACGAGAAATAATGATCAAGGAAGCATACTCAGTCGTGCAGTTGACCACAGTCGCTTGGACGATGCAGTCCAGATAGAGCACGGATATTGGTGGTAGACAGAACATTGTACTCACTTTTTCTTCTAACACACTTTCAAACTCCAATTAAAACCACAATTCACCTCACTTTAGTGGCCAAAACACGTTTTAACTTGATGTTGTAGCGTTTTTAGAAAAACTGTATGCATCCCCGTATAAAAACATTTATGAAAATATGAGATTTTGGAAATTCTGTGTAGTCATAAACAATGTAGTTAAACACATTATTATGCTATGCATTAACTATATAGTCACACATATTTTCTTTATAAGATGATTATGTCTCACCACGTTAATAAACTATGTTCATGATTAATTGCTTGTATATTTAAATACCCCAATAGTTAAGTTTGAAAATTGCATTTAAAAACTTTTGTTTGTAAAAAAGTACTTAATGGAGGCTAAGCCCACTTAAGGGGTATTTAGCCGCTAAACTCAAAAAATACATTTCATTCAGGCCAACTAGTAATGAATTTAGCAATTAACAGAAAAATTATTTGGGCCACCATGACCTCCCAAAAAATTGTCAAACATGACATTTTTCGAGCTAGGTCCCATCGGCAAAAATCTCCCATAAGAAATAACATGGGGACGATCTTTATGCCCCGTGACCTTGGAGGATTTTGATCCAAAAAAATATTGGCCATTATTGACGTACTCTTCAGCCTTTTCTGTAAATTCTCTATATTTTGTTTTGTAATTTGGGCAAGTAGTTCGGTCAAAATATGCTGATTACCAAGATGGGGTGTGATTTTGGAAGTCATATTTTTGCGTGTTTGAGGGTATATTTGGGCACAGTTTTAAGACACGATGTTATAAGGGGCATTTTGGATTGGTACTATGCTCTAGTATCTATGTGGACCAAAAAAGAAGCAGGTTAATGCCGGTTTAAGAAATTTCCCAAAACACCAATTTTTGCAAATTTCTGGATCAAAAAAATTAAAAAATTCGTGTTAAATCACAGTTACAAGATATAATTTTTTAAACGGTCATTTAAGTGTAGTATTGTGCTATAGATCACGTGGTAAAAAATAATTTTTGGGGTTTTTAGCCCCTTTAAGATTTTTATTTTGGTAAAACCTTATTGGAAAATTCGCATTGGAATTTATTATTACTGAAAGTAATTTACAAGAAATTGATTTAATTGACAACAATAAACTGATCAATTTTCAATTGTTGTCAGTGTGGCTCGTTGGTCTAGTGTTTTATAGAGTCTCATATTCCTTCCATGCAGAAGGTCGCGGGTTCGATTTCCGCTACAGGCAGAAGATTTTAACTCCGATGTGGACTTACGACCATCAATCTTTAGCTTAGAAATGTATAAACGGTGAATTTGGAGCCATCCAAGCAACGAGGTTAATTCTAAGGTTGTTCCGAATTAGCTTCTGGCGCAGTCCGCAGGTAAAATCGTGTCCAACTTGTTTGTCCGGGTTTGGCAACCGGCTGGCTTGGTCCGCTTAAATTTAAAGCCCCCCCACTGAAAAGTAGTTATGTGAATGAGTGGGTCGACTCTCAACACTAATTTATTTTTAGGACGTTATTAGCTATGAAGATAAAAGGTCTCCCTAAACAATATTGGGAGGCGGAGTTAGATATTACGTTTATGACAAATACAAAAAGTCTTTGATAATCAGTTAGATTATTCGGCGGTGATATCAGTTTTTTAACGCGAGTAATGCATTCTCTCTTAAATTATTAAAGATGTTACAAAAAAATTAAATTTTACTCAGTAAAAATCCTAGTTTACCTTTCACTATTATTTACTACCAAACATTTAACCTGAAATACACCAAAATAACCATTGAAGTAAATTTTCGGTTTTTATTTTAAATCATTTAACGTATATTTTATAGTTTTTTTAATTCATTTACAGACACTGTCTTAAAATGAAAGCAAACAATACAATTTTTGGTGGAGGCGCCGGGTCAAATTCATTAAACAAACGCACAGAGAATGTTCGTTTTAGTGATCAATGCCACGGCCGAGGGATAGCAGCACTGTCGCACGCTCACTCTGGCCACCGGATAGGAAATACTAATTACACATGGCAACTCTCTAGAACCAACGACATTCGCCATTCAAACAGATTCCATAGATAATCAACTTATTTTAAGTAAATATTTCAATCAGTTGGAAAATTTGAATATTTTGTATTGCAGCACATTTCGTAAATGCATGATCGACCGAACTCTGGCATGAAGATGGCAACAATGTGCAATAAATTTGAAATAAGCAAAACTTACCACCAAGGGTAGAAAATCAACTGTTTTTACTAATTTATTACACCTTTTTTTAATTTAAAGTTTCTCTGTTACGTTAAGAACTTATTTATTTAGGACTTAAGAATAAAAATTGAAAAATAAATATATAATAATAACAGAACCAAATTACTTATTTTGTTGCTTTGTGTACATTATCAAAGTTGATGTGTGTTTCTCTTTCCATTTCCGTTGGTATTCAAACTAGCATCTTCATTGCTGCGAAAAAGGAGCGGTGAGCTTCATTCTAAGTTTAATTCATATTCCTTTTTTTGATTAAATATCAGATGAATTTTTATTCACAAATAATGCCTGGAATAAAAGTCAAATATAATGATAATTCGCTTCGTGGGGGTACCGGGTTTATTTTATTTTGTTTTCAGTAAATAACAAATTAAAGTTGCAAAAATATTTGATTAATAAAAAAAATATTGTAATATGTATTTAATTTAGGCCTAGGCATTATGAATTTGTTATTATGCAAAATGTTATAACATAAATTAATGTTTATTTTCAAATAATGCCTGGAATAATAGTAAAATAATAATTTAATTAGCTTGGTGGAGATGCCAGGTTCCTTTTATATGGTTTTTATTAAATATCAATTCCATGTTGCACAAATATTTTATTAATATAAAATTTATAATAATATGTATTATAATGCATTATAAAATATGCTTTTAATGTGGCCTAGGCATTATGAATTTGTTATTATGCATAATTTTGTAATGTTAATTAATGTTTATTGACAAATAATGCCTGGGATAAAAGTTAAATAATAATATTAATTATTTTGGTGGAGGTGCCGGGTTTCTTTTCTTTTGTTTTGATTCAATGTCAAATTAATGTTGCACAAATATTTGATTAATATAAAATACGTAATACGCATTATAATATGTATTATTTATTGTGTATAAATTGTTGGCCGGGGCATTATGAGATTGTAGTAATATGTAATTGTTTGTAACCTATATGAATGAAATGGAATAATTGTATGTAATAATATATATATATAATAATCATATAATTACTATTTTGGTGGAGGTGCCGGGTTAGGACTTCCTTGTCACTGCAGCCCTGACATCGAGTATAAAATACTAGATCAAAGTTAAAAATACTTTGTTATTATATTGAGGGGATCACAATAGTTACTAAATATAGATTATTCTCTACCACGATTTACATAGAGTTATTTAGTTAAAAATCGTTTGGTTGCTGCTCTTTGTTTCTCGTCGATTGAAGTTTCGGGCCATCCGGGTTGGCTTGGTATGCTTTAAATTGAATGTCCTCTAATAAAAAGTTGACTCTAAATTTTTTTTTTCAACAAGTAGTTTGTAGTTTATATACATCATGTTTTGTTTTTGTAAGTATATTACCGTTTGAGTTGTTTTGACACATTTGTTGTTGAAATAATCGGGTTTATACATCCGTTTTTATAGATTTTATTGTTTAAAAATAAAAATGATAATGTCCTCGTTGGTCTAATGGCTTGAGTTACTAATTACAATGAGAATATACCGGGTTTTAATTCCCGATTAAAGCAAACGATTTTAAACTTGATTCAGACTGTTGGATGAGCTCGAGCAAACCAGGCTTTGACGCAGAACGCAGAGGTTTAGTCTGGATCACTTGGAAGCTCCATCGTTTGTCCTATCGGGTTAAGGTTTGCATAAAAAAATCAAGTTAGAATGTGTCATATGCGGTATCAATGCACATTTTCCAAATATTGCTCTCATTTTTTACTAACTTTATCATAAATATGACACCAAACAGTTAACTTGTAGTAATGTCCCAATTTTGTGTATGAGACAATTGTCTGAAATGTCACAATGTGCTTTGATAGCGACATGCGCTCATCTTTTCTGAACAATCTAACAAAAATTCAGATTTTTTAAATGAATATTCATGGTCAAAAAGCGGTCCAGGCTGTATAAGAAATAAGCTGGATTTGAAGATCAAATGGATATTTAAAATTGTAAAAAAGTTGCCCTGAGCATAATTGTCAAACAATCTTAATACAAGTTGCGTATGTGTTTATTGTGACTGGCTAATTTGTGAGTTGGAAGTTGACTACCCTAAGGTGTTCAATCCTTTTATGTTTATTTATGTTTTTATTTTTTGGATGAGCGTAGCGAGCGAAGCGAGTGAAGCGAAGACTTCAATTTCACTGACCCCCCAAAAAATTTAGCTCGGGTGTTTTTTTTTTTTGTATTTTTGTATATTTGTCTGTTTGTTCGCTCTCTACCGGGCAAACGGAATATGCGATCTTGATGAAAATTTGACAGCACCTTCGAAATCTCTAAACTTAAACTTGCTAAGTTTTTGGGTACAATCGAAGAAATATTTCTCATGAATATTGTACTTTTACGATTTTTTCGATTTTTTGTGCGATATTTTCGTGCCATTTGGGCCAATTCTGACCAAACGGGTGGGGCTACAACGTTCATATTATACATGGACATTAAGGTTATGGTGATGTAGTACCTTTTGAAAGAAAAATTGAAAAAGTTAGCCAGAATCTATAGAAATAAAGCTTTTAATATAAGTTTGAAGATTTTTTGTGCGATATTTTCGTGCCAGTTGGGCCAATTCTGACCAAACAAGTGAGGCTACAACGTTCATATTATACATGGACATTAAAATTATGGTGATGTAGTACCTTTTGAAAGAATAAGTTGAAAAAGTTAGCCAGAATCTATAGAAATAAAGGTTTTAATTTGAGTTTTTTGAGGTGTTAAATATTAAAACCTTTATTTCTATAGATTCTGGCTAACTTTTTCAACTTTTTCTTTCAAAAGTCAATACATCACCCTTATCTTAATGTCCATGTGAAATATGAACGTTGTAGCCCCACCCGTTTGGTCAGAATCCGCCCAAATAGCACGAAAATATAGATTTTAGATCTTTCTCACAGCCTTGTATGAAAACTTCACAGGAGATTTTATACCTTACTCACAGCCTTGTTACAAACAATCAAAGATCCAACAGACCTAATGATTGCTTTGTATGGGTTAATATGTTTTTATTATTTTAAATTAATATTAACATTTTATAATTAAAAAGCTTATCCATCAACGCGACTAAAAAAAGTGTTTGCGAAGCTTCCTAGTTTGTAATAATTATTCATACCTGCGGTTAGCTCTAGGTGAACACAGTTTATTGGAAACACAATGTCCTTCTCGGAAATCCTAAAACACAAACTTTATTCGATGCATTCGTTTTAATACATTTTCAACATGACGTTTGATACAATATCATAACGCTGAAACAAATTCAAATAAATTACATATTTTCCACAACTTTCCTGTGCAAATTAATTATATGCTCCCAGAAAAAGCTAGTAACATGATCACCGTATAACTAACTATGAATTATATGTTACAATAATTCATACCTTTGACCATCCCACCAAGTATTCCCAAACCTTTTTTTTTATATACCTTTAATTTTTCTACATTTCCACCATTCTAATTTAGATAATATAAGCAACAGTCACACTTAAATAAATAACTTTACCTTGTTATACTGTACTAATAAATAACAATTACGAAATTTAAATAAATATTTTAAACTTGAAACTTGTAAATAACATATACAATATTGATTTTTAAATATACTTGCACTATTGACGTTTCAATTACTATTGTGTGTGGCATCAGGCTTCAACAAATGATTTCTTTTAAATCTATAGTTCCAAGTACATATTACCATTGTTGTAGCGAAAATGTGCATTGACTGTATTTCTTAGAAATAATTATTATTATTAAATAGTCCTTTAAAATTGCACAATAGTTTGATTGCGTAATGGATCAACAGAATGCACATAAATATCATGCATGGTGACTATGGTGATAAACCTTTTTAAACAAATTTCAAATTTCAAATTTGCGTTCAGATGACGTTCATCATGTATTCAATACTCTTTGAGGTTACACACTTTTTGGTGATTTGTTCATTACTTTGTTATTTGCTTCAATAAAACCTCTTACTACAGTTTACGATATAAGCATAATTATTAAATTTTACTAGAAGTATGTTAATCTCAAGTGTTGCAGTGAAATTTACTTTAAAGAAATCATCAGTTATAAAAGTGTACTAATTTAAAAGCAATTGAGGCATGAAATTAAATACTTCCTTATAGATTTATATCTGGAAATATACTTCTACACTTATATTTTAGTTTATTTGATACTCAGTAAAATTTAAACCTTGAAGTACATAGAGCTTCGAAACACAGAATTGGTACTTTTAAACAGTATAAATGGTTCTGAACGAACTGATATGAATAAACATATCATATTTTAATTTCTGGCTCTACCTGAGTAAATGTTTTTAAATTGTTATATTAAGTATTATAATTGACGTTTTACGTGTAATGTATCGTGTTGCTATTGCTGTTTTACAATGAGAACAATCTTCTTCTAAATTGGTTGTGTAATAGAATCGAAAATAATATCATCTACGATACTCCAACGAATTCTACAACTAATCACACGATCATTCAAAATACTACACTGCATCATAATTTAACTTCCCACTCGAGGTGTCAATAGTTATTGCAGATTATAAATTATTATTACTCATATTTCTATTTGATTTTATAAATTCGTCCTACACTAATATTATTACAGAAGTCAAGTAAAGCACTGTGAATTGTAACATAAACACCCTTATACAAATAGTTTGTAATACGTGTTATAATGCACCACATAAGTTATTTAGTTATCTGCTGGGATGCCTAGTAGCTAAGACGCCCGCCCGGCAAACAGATGACGCACGTTCACTGCCAAGTCGAGTTGAATTATGTTATTGATAGATAGTATCACAAATAATGAAAAGTTGAGTTTATATTTGAATAAGAAACTTTGATTAATTGCTTGTGTTTGTTTGTTGTAACTTATTTATACCTATTTAGATACTTCCATATATTTATTATATCTGTGAAACACGGATTATTATGTATTACTAATCATAATACATAATTGATTTTTCGTACTTTTATATAAATATGCGTCTTGTATTAAGTTGTATTTTATAAAAGGTGGTTACCTGATTGTCATAATATGAATAAAATAATTTATTTCACATATTTCTCTTTGTTTGTGTTTTGTTGTTGTGTGTGTTGTGTATGTGAGTATTCTAACCGTTTAACGCACCTTCTCCCACTTTACCTGTTATCTTTCTTTGCCGATTATATAATATATTACCGGATAATTACATAACATTCCAAATTAATGTTATTATATTTATGAAAACCCAACGTGTACATCATGAAATTCAAATTATCAACATGTATAAGTGAAATAAATAATTGTTGCGATGATATGATTCAAAATTGTACCTTTGAAGGCACGAAAGATTAATCGTTTGGTAATTGGTAATTTCGTAACTTTCGCCGGTTAGTTAATGGCCTGACATGAACTTAAGGACACAAATACGCCCTGGTTTTTATAAATGTGTCTAAAAGACAATATGACAATATGACCATGCTTTATAAAATTATCGCTATAACTTTATCGAATCTATTTAGTTTGAGTTTCATCTTGAGATCTGCTCTCCGTTGGGCGCGTGCGCACTGTATGCCACACTCTGCGCGTCCATGTCCGGCTCCTCCAGACTCCTGTGACCCCAGCCCCCGTCTCCGCCCCCCGCGTACACGACCGACGTGTCGCTGTCGTTGTTCTTGCCAAAGAGCTTCTTCAGACCCACGATGGCAGACAGCACGAGAGCCACCTTGGCAATGACGAGGGCTTTGCCCGCTATGAGGGCGATCTTGCCCATGATCAGCTGGCCGATCATGCCCGCCA
Organism: Sweltsa coloradensis; assembly: GCA_024449915.1. Taxonomy (NCBI): domain Eukaryota; kingdom Metazoa; phylum Arthropoda; class Insecta; order Plecoptera; family Chloroperlidae; genus Sweltsa; species Sweltsa coloradensis. The sequence continues at coordinate 129,652 of JAMZAV010004017.1, forward strand.
TGCCCAGACCGATCAGCAGGGCGGCACCGTACTTCCCCTTCTTCCCGCGACCTGGGGGCAGTCACAAACATGAGTGGGGGGACACCTTAATCTCACCTGGGGGAGGAAGCAAGCAAAAAGATGAAGAGATAGAAGGAGAAGAGTACATGACAGGCTGATGTTAATAAACTGTGTTCCTAAGAAAACAGGTGGATGGCCACTACCTGACCCAACTAACATTGGAGTATAGAAATATATTATAATATAAGATGTACTATTGCACTGGATCTAAATGGATACAAATGACTATGTATTTATCTGTTAACGTACTGCTTGAAGATTTCCTCATATGGAAATTTGATATTATCTCAAGGTTTAGTTATTCAACATTATTCTATTTACTTATCAATACTGAATTATAAAGATGGACACTCAATTTTAACAAAAACCAAACTTAACTACTCGAGTTATTGAAGATGATGTGTCAATTTTACATGAAACGCACACACAATTTGATTTGAATTATAATGTTTACAAGAGGCAAAATCTAGTAAAATGCAATGGGGATAATCGAAAACTCAATTTAATCTTTGAAGTAAGCTTATCATCCGATAATTGGCGTAAAGTAGAAACATGTTTCAATTATGGAGTAACAAAGAGAATACATTGGCCGTGAATGATAGTCATGATTTATAGTAGATAACATTATAACATAGGTTTATATTAAACATCTGAGCAGTGATTAAACTATATTAAACTGGGAGTCTAGAAGTGAATTTCAAAGTGTTTAAGCTACAATAATGAGGCTAGAACGGTAAATAATATCACCAGTCCATGTGAAGTAGTCTCTTAGTATTATAGAGTTGTGATTAAAGGTGCTACAGACATGTTTTATTAATGGTTGGTTGAGTGATTGACCCTCCAAGTCGCGAGAAGTAGAGTTAAACGGTGGATGAAGCAGAAACCCAAGTCGATAATAACAGTCTTTCAGAACTTTAGTCGAAACTATGAAAAATTTTAATTTCACCATGAACACAATTCATGAATAATACGGATAGATAATACTCAAAGTTCGAATAAATCAATCAGTACTGCAATACGTTTCACATGAATGTGTCTCACATGTTTTATATTTAGTTTAAAGATAGTTGGCACACCGAATAACGTTTTGAACAACTGCTCAAACAAGATGCGTGCAGGTTCTTTGCGCATCATATAGATGTCAAGTGTTCGCCAGATGTTTGTCTGTGAGCAGTGATATTAAAATGGCGGTTTCTATGAGTGCACAAGAAGCACATGAATAATACGGAGAGATAATACTGGGTTTGGCCCTAGGTGATTAATAACTATCAACAAATTTTCCATTTCAAATTAAAAAGTAGATAATTGTGATCTACGTGATATCATTTGTAGTTTCTATGAAAGATTCATGGGTTTATTTGAAGGTGTCATGATTTTTAGTTGCCTACTTAAATATGCATAATATTACTCCAGTGGTTTTGGAATGTCATCCATCATAACCGCACGCGTAACAACAAGTAACATACTAATTAGCAGGTTCGTCGTTCCATCCCATATTAACGACTGCGTGACAACTAGTTCATTATGTCAGAAGAGCATCAAATTAACGTAGCGAACAATGTGATACTAGTCAGCGACGCTCTGGCGTCACGCTCGCTGCGCAGGGCTCTGGTTCCGTTGCAGAGAGTGTATGACATTGTTAGAAAGATGATGCGCAAGTTAGACTCAACACTGCACTTAAATAACGAAATAAATAACAAGATTTATATCAACGACTTATCATTCGTTTGGTTGGTTATCGCTCACTCGTCGATTGCGTCGTGGCCTACAGGGCTGGCTTAGTCGCTTTGGTTTAATGTCCCCCACTGAAAATCAATTATATAACTGAGTGGGTAGACTGTAAGTACGATTTTGTTATTTTGTTATTTATTTTTTCGTCTTTTACAGATTTTATTGGGTTCCCAATCATAGGTACTGATATAACCCTCGACAGTCCATTTTACTGTTGTTGGTTTACCTGTCAGTAAAACAGTCGACTACGACTGATAAGTCGTTGAATTAAATGTTGTTACTTATTTTCACTGTTTAAGTTCAAGTCCAATAGATTAATTACAAATATACATCACCTGCTCTAAAAGTTTCATCGCATGAACATGATAAGCAAGTTATTTGAAGATGTTAAATAGTGAGAAGAATAACTACTCATTTTTGATATTCCATGGGAGAAATTGGCCCATACTTGTACATCGAACCAGGGTATTGCATCGAGCTAAACGGAAAGAACGCTCCAAGGAAATAATATAAAACATAAAAAAATGTACCCTCAAAATCCATTGGAATCGTCAGTTGGAGGGTCCGTCTCTGCAGAATCGAGCCGATCTTGTCTTGTATCAATGTGTCCAGTTGGCCGCTCTGGTCGTCCAAAGACCTCGGCAAAGACGCTTCGATCTCCTCTTCAGATGGGAACTCTTCTTTCTCCTCTACGACCTCTTTGGTTGGGTCGGGGGAGAAGCTGATGTATTCCATCAGAGGGAAGGGTTCCTTGGACGCGACAGCTTTGTCGAGGAACTTGACGGCCTTGAGCTTCAGGCAGACGACCATGGAGGGCTTCTGACTGCACTCGATGATAAGGTCGTAGGTGATCTTCCAAGTCGACTCCTCCTCGGTGCTGTTGTCGTGGGGGTGGGGGTGGTGGTTGGCGTGGCTAGAGGGGATGGACATGAAGAGGATGCAGGATAATATTACCAGGGAGGTTTTCATTGTGGACTTTTTTGCTATGGGAACAATTGGTGAGTATATTCTGAAAACAAAACCGATTAAATTATTAATTAATATCTTGAAGAATTGTCAGGTTATAGGTCATACTTCAAATGTTTATGAAATTTATTTGAAAAGAATCAGTGTTATGATTAAACATGGTATGTATTTAATTGATAGTTATTTAAAGTGTTAGAATAATAGGAAAGTCAATCTTTATTATCATTCGTATGATAAAAAAAGAAGAGTTTACTTCAGTGGCCCAGCCAGGATTTCATCCAGGGGGGCTGAACAATCCTAGTGCCAACTTGTCACATGTTGAAACAGGAAATCGAATTCTTTTATTGGATAGTTGTACACTGTTTATTGAGCGAGCGTAGCGAGCGTCTCCACTTGACTCTTATGGCTCAAATGTCTGTTTTTTTTTTCTGTTACTGCTTCGATACAGGTCGCACCGTTTCTCTGATCGACCTGAAATTTTGCACACATGTACATACCACCTAGGCGGGTTGCTGTATAGTTTTGTGGCAAAATCGCTCAAAAAGTTACATTAAAGTTAATCGAAAGTTTTTTTTTAAACTAAACGGCGACAAAATCTGAGGTTGCCAAATCATTTAGAATGTCCGTCCGATCACGAATATGTTATTTTTATTTTGATCCGATAAGTAGTGTAGTCGGAAATTACATTATAACAAAGTCCCGTTACCATGGCAACGGAAAGTCACACAGTTTTTTTGGCTCATGATAGCGGTCAAACGGAGGCTCGGATCGAGTTGAAATTTTGACCATCCGCAAGTTTCGTTCCCGATTGAATGCCATTAGTTTTGTGGCAAAATCGTTCAAAAAGTTATAAAGTTACATTAAAGTTAATCTAAAGTTTTTTTTTAAAACTAAACGGCGACAAAATCTGAGGTAGCCAAATCATTTAGAATGTCCGTCCGGTCACGAATATGTTAATTTTATTTTCATCCGATAAGTAGTGTAGATAGAAATTACATTTTAACAAAAGTAACGTTACCATGGCAACGAAAAGTCGCACAAGAATTCTGGTCACTATGTACTGCCACCTAGAAGAAATCAAGAGTAAAATATTTTTCCCAAAGAAATAATGTCAAGGTCCTCTAGATGGCGGTGGATTTTATCCATTCTCTCCTATTTTACAAATTTTCAGCTAAATCGGTCAAGACCTTAAAGACTAATTGGTATGTAACGTTTTGGGAATGTCGTACTCGGGTCGTGTTGCACGTACCGGTGCTCGCTCAACAACGCGTCCAACTGAGCGTTTTCCTAGTTGAGGTAACTATATGCACTATTTGAAAGTGGCAGCGCTGCTGATTAGGGGTGCCGGATGAAACTTGGGTTGGGTCTAAAAAGTTGCCACTAGAGCGTGTGGCGGTCATAAAAACAAAGCGCATCTCCAAAATGAAAAAAATACCTGGAACCAATCACAGCGCTGAACTCAAGATGAAACAAGGTGTTTTTCTTTCTTTTTTTCTTTCATTTGTTTCAATATTATTTTCATCAAAATGTATTATTCATAAGATATATTAAAAGTGAAGAGCTTTAAATATAAATTAAATATTGGTGCTTTTGAGGTTCTGGGGGGGGGCTTTAGCCCCAACCCCCCCCCCCCTTGGGTGCGCCACTGGTTTACTTAAGTATAAAAAGTGTATTGCGTTTATTGAGAGTGTTTTCCTGTTCTCAATGCAAAAGTGTAGCTAGCTACATATATAGCAGATGTATTACATGAATAGCTGAAGGCTGTATATGATTTCAGAAAACGTACTAGGCCAATAGTATACTAGGAAAACGCTCAGTTGGACGCGTTGTTGAGCGAGCACCGGTACGTGCAACACGACCCGAGTACGACATTCCCATAATGTTACATACCAATAAGTCTTTAAGGTCTTGACCGATTTAGCTGAAAATTTGTAAAATAGGAGAGAATGGATAAAATCCACCGCCATCTAGAGGAGCCCACGTCCCCGATTTCATACGTTTCGAACCTTGGTCACACACAATTCGACTCAACATAAATGTGTGATATGAGGATTGTCCATGCACAGATTTGAAGAACACAGCGGCATTACTTTGTTTTAATATTTTAACGTTTTACTCAAGTTTAATAGAAAGAGCATGTTGCGTAGTTTGTCCCTTTCAGGTTTTAGAATTGTGTCATATGTGTGTTTTAAAATTAATATTATTATGACGTTGCAAATTAATTGTAAATAATTATATTCCTATGATTAAAAACTGATGTGTTGTTGAAATGTTAAATTCAACTGATATTATTTAACTTGGTTTTAAAAGGGGGGTTATATAATGGTATTTTTAAGGTCTCCTTATTTTATACCCGTTCAAAATAAAAATATAATTGTTTTTCGTAATATAGAATAAATATTTTCTCCGTAATACAGCTATAAAAAAATTACAGCATTGCATCTCTACATTTTTTTAATCAAACTCAAACAAAAAATACGTTTATAATATTTATTACAATTGTCTGCGATTAATCTCTTAACATTTACTGATACTTATATTTATTTGTTCATTTGAAATGACAATACTTTTAGAATCAATGCGTTACTCTATTGTATTGATTATTTTCTTTTGATTTGTAAAATCTAATAAATTTATCTATTGAGATAGATTTAAACACCACCACGAATATTTTTTATTGTCTTTCAATTATAATATGCTTTGGTTTTCTACGCAAATTATTGGCGAAGACCACGTTTTCAATATTATCACACATATTGTTCTAATAGGTACTCACCTGCCACTGAATGTTATGTCACTGCCAGCACACACTGCACATTTAACCCACTGAGTTGTATGGTGTTTGGAGTTCAAATGGTTAGCGATGGCCTCGTGCCCCTGGTTTTATACGAACTTGAAATACTACCAACATCCGAAACGGTTCTGACGGAGTTTCCAGAGCATGGCAAGTCATCACATCACATCACATCACATCCGAGCAGACTTGCAACTCAAGACCCACGACGAAATGTCCTACGAGTGTTGTTATCTGTCTAGGGTACAGGAGGAACGCCACTCGGTTGTGACGACCAAATTAGCGCATTTATATTATAATTCTTGTGTTACTGGGGCAACTTCAAATTATTACAATCATAAGTTCGTCATTTGGAAAAAAAGCAATTAATTTTAACGAAAAAATGATAAAATCTAACATTAAACTAATCAATTTTTTATAATTATCAACTATTAATTCTCAATCCTCAATATCTTAACTAATGTATTAGGATCATACCTCCCAATTGGCATCATTTTTCTGTCAGTCCATCCACGTATTGTTTTTTGGCATTGTCCTTCAGACACCAAAACAGGTTTTGGTGACTCTGGGAGTAAGGGGGAGACGGCTTGCCTTAGAAAATTTAAAAACGTATGACCAGGCGCCTCAACATTTTGAATGGGGTAACAAGAGGCGAAACGTTTTTAAAGTGGTTATTATCCCCCAAAAAACGTATAACGAATTATGTTTTTTTTCCTTAGACGATCTGTTGATTATGCAGATTCGCTCCCTTTTTAAGCATATGTATCCATATAATTTATTTATTACCTTCATTTCGTCTGGATTTCGAAATTAAACCATCTGTTTTTATACAAAAATTTCAAATTGAGTAATTTTAATCACTTGTTTATTACATTGAGATAATGAATTATATTTTTTTCGTGTGTGACTTAAATAATATAAAATACTACAATTATTGGTCTCTGCAGCCAATGCAAGCAAAAAGCAATAGAAAGAAGAAAGAATAGCATTCAATCCAATAATAAATATAAATTCAAATTCAAATTAACGTTAAACAAATCTTCGAAAATACAACCAATAAACTATAGAAGACTGGTATGTACTTGAGCGATGTGATTGGAATGATTATTTTCTAAATATAACGTTTTTTTTTATAATGTGGTTTTAAGAGGTATAACTTAGACATAGTAAGTTAGACACATTGTGACTGGGACCTTAAGGCCCTTTTCTAACTTTCTATGGAGTTGTGCAGCTTAATATACGATTATGTGTACATTTTCGAAATAAATAATAATAATAAATAAAATTTCACTCAGGTTATCTGAATATCTATGGTTTTGATAATAAGCGATAACCGTAAGGCAGACAGATGTACCGAGGATAGACGAAGCCATCATCCAAGGCGACTGTTGTAATGTAACGATGCTTATCAAGGTGGAATCATGAACTTTGCGTCTGGCGTGAGACGTGAACGCTGGATATAAACGTGTTTTAGTTGTATTCCTACTGGGCAGTATGTTGATTAAGTAGCTTCGCTCCCTCTTTTGGGCACTGCCGAACCCACGCTTGTTGAAATTATAGAATACACAAACACCTTTCTTTCGAACGTATACTTAGTCACAATTAGCATTATCTACATCATGTGTATTAGGTTGATTAACTGGATATTGCTTAACGTCTCTTATTAATGCACTTTGGCAATTGACGACTCGAAATGGGCGGAGCTTAAAACGATCGATAGGTCACGTGACTAGTATTGGGTATAAATCCTCATTTCGCAAGTTGGCGCCTGCTGAACGGCGCATCACTTATCACGCTCTAACTTTTTTTCTATTCATTATTTGGACAACACTTAAATGAATAATATTTAGCAAACATATCATTCCTTGTAATAGCGATTATTTCGATTTTTTGACAAAGTCGTTAGCTTGTTATAACAATGTACGCATCACACAAGTGAAAATTATCAATGACTTAAGTTTTCTCATTAATTAATTTGACAAAAAACTACTGATCGGATTTCGACAAGGATTCTTTGTAAAAATGCATCAGACTGTTTACACAAGAAATATACTAACTTTCTAGATAGAAAGTGCACTGAACGAAAATTTACAGCATAGAGTAATATGCAGCGTGCACTTTTTCACGGCTCATCCGCACGTCAAGTGTGCGTATTTTAGATAAAAACACATACCCTGCATATTACTCTATGCTGCAAAGTTTCGTTCAGTGCACTTTCTATCTAGAAAGTTAGTTTATTTCTTGTCTAAAAAGTCTGATGCATATTTTTAAAGAGGTCTTGTCGAAATCCGATCAGTAGTTTTTTGTCAAATAAATTATTGAGAAAACTTAAGTCATTGATAATTTTCACATGTATGATGCGTACATTGTTATAACAAGCTAACGACTGTGTCAAAAAAATCGAAAAAATCGCTATTACAAAGAATGATATATTTGCTAAATATTATTCATTTAACTATTGTCAAAATAACGAATAGAAAAAAAGTTAGAGCGTGGTATTTGTTGCGCCGTGAAGCAGGCATCAACTTGCGAAATGAGGATTTATACCAACTAATTCCGCCATGTTGCCTCGTGACGTCAGGAGGCGGGTACAATTCAAGTCGTCAATTCGAGGCGATGAGTGGTAATAGATGAGGATGAAGTATGAACAGAAGGGAGGAGGTGAAACCCGGTACCGGCACGTAGCCTACTCTTTTCGAAAAGTACCAAGGGGACCAACGGCTTATAACGTCACATCCGAAAGGACGGTGTAACCTTGACAGTAATATAGGTTCTTTAACTAACCCGGACTGCCGAGCAGACATCGAGGAGAACGAAGCCGTTATACTAGCTCTCAAACACTCCACTATTATTAGGAAAGTGGTCTTAACGTTAAAAAATATCAAATGCATCAATGGATCATGAAATCCTTCAAATATTCATAACTATTAAATCAAAATCCAACTTTTATAGAATTGTATACTTATTTTCTTTGGTTACTTCCTTCATGATTACTATATAATTCTGAAAATGTTCCACAATTTTTCTCCCTATGTTATTATTTTTATATATCGTATTTTATTATGTTATTACGTGAACATTTTAGTTCATATGCCTGCAATCCTACTTTCATCTCACAAAATACAATATAAAGTTTAAATATATTGTAATTTTGTATGGTATCCAAGATCGCTTACCCACTTCTGTTCATACTAATAACTAGTTTGCGTACTTGTTTTCTCCTGTTTTCAGTCTCTACATAATAATCATCTTCGGTGTAGTTTATTGGATGAGCGAAGCGAAGACTTCAATTTCACTTCCGTTACCCCAAGAAAAATAGCTCGGGTGTATTGTTTTTTGTTTGTTTGTTTGTTTTTCTGTCTGTTTGTTCGCGCTCTACCGGGCAAACGGCATATGTGATCTTGATGAAAATTGGAGGGGAATTTTGACCCTGAACTTAGAACTGCCACGTTAATGGGTACAATCGAAGAAATATTTCTCATGAATATCGTACGTATATGATTTTTTTCAATTTTCAATGCGATATTTTCGTGATATTTGGGTCTATTCTGACCAAACGGGTGGGGCTACAACGTTCATATTTTACATGGACATTAAGGGAATGGTAATGTAGTACCTTTTGAAAGAAAAAGTTGAAAAAGTTAGCGAGAATCCATAGAAATAAAGAAATAAAGGGTTTTTTGATGTGTATAATAATTAACAAGTAACTATAGAAACTTGGCAACAATCACCTACTATGCGTACGAAAAGCAAGTCTTCGGGCCTCCAGATATTTTACATTCTATTAATTGGTATTACCATAGCAATTAATAATACTTTATAAAAAATTTCCTAATTTAACAAATGATTTTGCAATGGGACTTTAAAAAGTAAAGAGATCCCACGCATACTAAACATTTACAAAAATTCTCATCCATCAACGCGCTAAAAAAAGCGTTCGCGAAGCGGCCTAGTTTATTATTATTCTCATTTCAAATTTTGGCCTAAGCGTGTGACTAGGAGAACGTGGGTTCGAATCCCGCACAAGGTCATTGTTGTCATTGTCCTTCATCCTCATCCATCTCCAATCATCGTCTCGAACAGCAGAATGGTAATTTGAGGGACGTCCAGCAAAAAAAATCATCGTCATAATTTTATCAGTATTTGAAAATTAAATGTTGTGCTTGATACAAGCGTTTAAATCAATCAACATGATTACATTGTTTAATTGTGATTACTTCATTTAGATCTATCTTGTGGTGGAATATTCGGCCAATTGATTTAAAACGTGCAGATGTTTCAACATTGGTATTAAGAGGTCTTTTAATTAGCCTTTTTCAAAAATATTTTTTTTTGATGTGAAACTGTTTTTAATATGTGATATGTAATTTAAAATTAAGCAACGTGTGTTTTAATGTGGGGATATTGTGTAAGAAGGGTAACAGGTGCAAAAGTTATACGGGGCAGATGCTCTTCCTGTTGCTCTTGCATTTCTTTATTGGATGAGCGAAGCGAAGACTTCAATTTCACTGACCCCCCCAAAAAATTAGCTCAGGTGTTTGTTTGTTTTTTTGTATGTTTGTTCGCGCTCTACCGGGCAAACGGCATATGCGATATTGATGAGGATTGAAGAGGACCTTTGAAATCTCTGAACTTAGACTTGCCACGTTTTTTGTTATTTTTGAAGAAATATTTCTTATGAATATCGTACTTTTACGATTTTTTAACGATTTTTAATGCGATATTTTCGTGATAGTAAGTAAGTAAGTAAGTAAGTATTTTATTCATTGGACAAATACATGGTATCTGTATGACACAATTATTCTCTTATCACTATTATTATTATTATTATTATTATTATTATTATTATCTTATTATTTGGGCCGATTCTGACCAAACGGCTGGTGCTGCAACTTTCATATTTCAAATGGACAATAAGGTAATGGTGATGTATTGCCTTTTGAAAGAATTAATTTTTAAAAAATTTAGCAAGAATCCATAGAAATAAAGGTTTTAATCTGAGTGTTTTTTGAGGTGTATAATAATTAACAAGTAACTATAGAAACTTGACAACAATCACCTACATTGCGTTAAAAAAGCAAATTTTCGGGCCTCCAATTATTTTACAATCTCTTAACTGGTTTTAGCATAGAAATTCATACTTCTTTATATCAAAATCATAATTTAACAAAAATGATTTTGCAATGGGACTTGAAAAAGTAAAAAGATTCCACTCATACTAAAAACTTACAAAAATACTCATCCATCAACGCGACCAGAAAAATCTTACTCGAAGCGGCCTAGTTAAATTAATGGCATGAATTTATATCACTATGAAAAAAACGTATACATAATATAAATTATTAAAATCTTCCATCTCCATCTTCCCTGGACCATCGCATCTCCCAGCCTTGCACGTGATATGACAATGCTCATCTTCCAAGCGAGACAATCAGATAGGCTGCGAGGCAACGGGACCAACCAGCACCGATCTTCTTGCACCTACAGTGTTTGTTTGTTGCGTCGAGTGTTCCGCCAGGCGCGCGCCCGAGTTACAACGTCAAGGTCAAAGCGGAACTGTTATGGAACTAAATGCTAATTAAGCTCAATTATAGTGATAACTATGTCACATGATGTGTTCGATCAAAAGTTACGAACCAGGTTGGTAACACTGGTGAAATGTGTTACTATGGTTGGCAACACTGTCTCTTTTGGTGATGGTGTCGGGTTGGTTAAAATGCCCGTTAAGATTATGCTAGTTTTGCCCCCTTTCCTCATAGGTCACCAGAAACCTTTTATCCTATATTGAAGTTGAGATTATGAACAGATATGCCAATCGATTAAACATTTTTACTTTTCATTGCTTCTTTCTTTAAGAGGATATAGGACAAGGGTTTTAATCATTATTCCTGTTCGATCGGCCCACTGACACCACAGTGTTGTATACAATTTTGGGTAGTTGTCAAGGAAGCGGGAACATAGGGCGCCACAGTAACACTACTCTAGAAATTATTTTTAAATAATATTAAAATATATATTGATTTTCAGGGTTTTAGATTTTCTTAAAAAGTCTGAAAATTACCACATTTGTGGATTGATCCTGGCTGATACACATAACATATTGAAGATCTATGACTGACTGTATGGCTGTCCCTGTATGCTTTATTGTTTACTATGCAAAGTTTCATATACGTCGGATACACTTTGACCGAGCGAATAGCTATATGTGTCAAATTCCTTTACTGCCAAATGTGTCCTATTCTCTCTTAGTAATGCTGTACTTTGCTTTATACCCTTCAATGGGGACAAACAGTATTTGTATAAAAAACAATCACTATCACCTAGGTCATAGATAATATTATTCACTACAATTCAGAAATTAAAAAAGTCCGCCCCAACCGGGAATCGACCTACGGATCTACCGCATTTCAGACAGGAGTCTTAACCACTAGACCATCAGGACGGGTACAATCCAATCTCTGAATTGTAATTGCATTATACATCTGAATGAATGGATAAAAATAATTTAATAATAATTTAGTATTTAATAACTTACATAATAATTTTTTTCAACAATACTAAAGGTCTATGGCTGGCTTCGATGCCAGGTGTAAGGGACAAAACCTTCCAAATATAGTCGATAAATCAATACTGCTACTGTTGTGGATTAACAGCATATCCAGCAACGTTCATTAAGGCAGTCTTAGACCGGAATCTACAAAATGAGTAATTAATTCTGGTTTATCCCTTCATGGTCATGTTCGGTTTTCATCGTGAGACGTGACATACCACAGACGGACGGTCGGGCAGATGATTGCATATTATATTTCATAAATCCGGTCTTATTATGATTTTGAAAGCCAGTTCGATATAAACTGTTAGTTAGTTAGCCTAGTTATTGGGGTAATGGTAACCTATAATAATTGGTTAGCGTCTGCGCCAATGGTCTCTATGAGGATATCTGTTTAATTTTAACTGATACAAATAACATTTGTTGGTACATTTTATATTTCACAATCCCCCTAGATGCTTGTGTAGCCAAATACACTATTGTTAAAAATAAAAATATATTATATTATTATAATATCATTTGTAACAGAATAATTGTGTGACTGCACAGTGATAACTTCGGAAAGACTTAAATTGCCTATAGCGTCTCTATGGTTTATGTGTTATTTCTAAATCTGCGGAAGTAAACACCAATACAATAAAACTGCACAAAAGTTTATTGGGTTCATGTTTTATGTTTTCTTTGTTGTTCTTCTTTCTTTTTTGCAATAACTCTTAATGTGTTTGTGATTACTTTTGCAATGGCCTCATTGGCATATTTTAGTCAATTTCATGCGTTAATGTGGTTTATATTGTCGTGTTCTTGAAAATTAAGAAATTACACTGGTAAAGGTCAACGGAAGTATTTTATAATCAAATCTTCACGGCACAATGGTTTTTGTGTGTTTTTTAAACGTGAATTGAAGCAAGTGAAATAATGATTTTGATGATAACTTTAACACAATTTTCAATAATGCGTATTTTTTAAAATCGCAACGTATATGCGAGTCCAATTTACAATTTTGAATTTGAACACACTTTTATTACATCGATCGTTGCTTCAAGTTTGTGCGTAGAACTGTATTTGGTGATAGCTCTAAAGTTAATATACCAGCTTATATATTTAAATAATTTATTAGTTACATTCCCCCTTCCACTCCCTAACACTACACAAATTTTAGTGTTTTTACTCGCCGATTCATTATTTACTTCACATGTAGGTACAGAAAATCAGGTTTCTAAAAACATAATTAATATAATATAGATATTTTCGAGTTTCTGTCTAAAGTACTAACATAACAGCGTCATAGTCGCCTACTATAAAACCAAGGTTAAACATCAAATATCCCAACTCTAGGGTTACAGAGATGGTTTGTATATTTTCTCCAGTTAATTTCGTATGTAGTCTAATAGGCAGTGCAATCTGCTCTAAACACGTTATTAACAATGTTTAAATTAGACATAATTAAATTGGTGTCTGCATAGCTCAGTTGGTAAGAGCCTGGCCCGGGCAGCCAAGGTCCCGGGTTCGATCCCCGGTGCAGTCAATTTTTAATTTCTGTCTAAAGTACTAATAGAGATTATTAATAAACTGTTCCAATTAACTTGTGCGTCTAATAGGTCATCGCAATTTGTAAAAAAAAAGTAACATTTTGGTAGTGCGCAAGGGCCAGGACATGTAAGGATCAAGGAAAGTAAACTACAACACACAACAAAAACATTGACATATATTGTAGATCTTTATACAATTGTATTTACATGTTGTCAGTTAGTCAACTGATCAAATGTGTGATCAGTTAATATAGAGTTCACGATGCATGTCGTTAATATTGTGCATTATAATTACAATATTACATCTTTTCAATATGAACATACATTTTTCTCAGGATCTAATTAGTTTTAACACCAAATTACTTTTAACAATCAGGAAATAAACATTTGTTTTATTGACACGAGCAGAGAGCAAAAATATTAATATGATACAATGAAAGAAAAATATGTCCTGCACTCACACAATTTTAACAAAATGTTGCCATTGTATACATTTAAATAGACGTGAATTTTTAAAAAAATCAACAGTAACTTATCTACTATAGTCAGAATAAAACACATGAAGTGCATAAATAACATAACTAACTTCGAAGATTAATTGACAGTTTATTGTTGCCCTAGTTTCAAAGTTTATCATTTATTTTATGCATTCTTAAATTAAACTTAAAAAGTACACATTCTGATCCGAAATTGTATTTGACTCTTTAATTATTAATTAAGCTAATTGTAAATGAGAAACAATATAAATATCACAAAAGAACACAATGAATGTCAATACGCCTAAATGTCTTAAAATAAAGACTTGCTTATAACAAACTCTTTAACAAACAACTAACGCACTATATAAAGGCTTATAAATAATATAATTTAAATGTCGTCCATTGGAAGTCCATCGTGCATGGCCGTGTTTCTAGTTCAACCGATGTACGATAGTTTTAATAATAATTAGGCTTGGTTTGTTATTACTCGTATGCGCCATGCTCTTGAGCAGTGACATGAATCGATAGGGTCACCCAAGTGTGGTCGACGCCGCATGCTGTTTGCTTGAAATAATAAAATAATGTCATAGTAGAAAAAGTCGTAACCTAAAACTACAGGACAAACCCACGAATTTATAGTAAATGTTTGACTTCGACTTGCCTCCAGTCTAGGCGTTCTAGTTTCCAATTCTAGAATGTACTCGCTTTGAAGTAGCGTTTTAGCAAAAACAACTCTAAAGAACGGTAAGATTCATTGTATTGGTTATCAATATTGAATTATGGTAGAATATAGTAGTAGTATACAGTGTGTTGGTAGATGACGTTTTAGCTTTATAACCGGAATATACTTTTATTAAATTAAAAGATACAGTAACCGTTTCTGTTTAGTGATAATGTTAATTTTAAAATACTGGTGACAGTAATATTATGTAGAGTATATTAATTTAAAAACGAATATTTGTAAGCCAAGACGGTTTTCAATCACTTAATACAAATTAAGTATACGTGTATCCATGATTGACCTACTCTGATTTCAACTGTATTTCAGTAAAGGATAATTTAAAGTGAATTAAGTGATACATTGTACAAACGATTACCATATTGTCACATTCGTGCACACTGGTATCATCTTTTAAATCATTGGAGTAGTGTTTTGAATATCCTCGTATGCCTAAAAGATGTCAAACATTTAAAATAAAAGGAGTCTATAATTTTTGAAAAGAAAAGTATTGTGCTTAAGTATTACGTAATGAATCTTTGAATATGTTATACATTAATATTTATAAATCAACTATGTTCAACACGTATTTTACAGCCTTTGCATACAATATAGCGAAACACCTTTGTTTCTTTAAAATAACAAAAATGAACTGTATCTCATATTGGATACATACCCGAATTAAAAGAAATCCGCACTATCATTAAGAAAACTGACATACATCGGTTATTTACCATATTCCTACATATAAAATTCTTTATTTTCGTCGTCCTTCTCATAGTAGTGAAGCGGTATTGGTGTTTGCGTTGGTTCCTCCACCGGAACTAGACGGAACTTTGGTGGTTTAACCCTTTTTTCCCTTTCTTCCGGTTCCTCTTCAACCCTGTCCCAGTCCTTGTCCCAGTTCCAGTCCTTTATAGACGGCTTAGCCAGGATGACCTCGGTCGACCTAAGTGTGCCCCCCGCACTCAGCTTGGCGAAGAGCCCGAGCAGTGACAGCAGCAAGGAGATCGCGCTTACTATCCAGGCCTTCTTAGCCAGAAAGCCGACGATCAGCAGGATCGACAAGAGCTTCGCCTTGGCCGCCACCACGTACGGTATCATGTGCTTGATTGTGTGGTGGCCGTGGCTAGAGTGGTGGGAAGACGAACTCCCCTTCTTCTTCTTCGGTTTCTTCTTTTTCTTCTTCTTATTGGTCGTGTAGGAATCAGGTTGTTGGTAGGCAAAGATCTGGTGGCTGACACCGTTCCCGATTCCTGAGCCCAATCCGGAACTGAATGCACTCACAGCTGTAAAAAGAATTCGAACGAAAATTAATGTTTTTATGTTTTATTGAACGTTTCAAGACGAAAAATAAAATTAATGTATCGGAAACAATTTTTTTAATTAAAATTACTTTTACACAAAGATGCAAAGTTCTATTATATAAAGCATACTTCATACCTATACTTACTTACGGTGCAGTAACCTGGACAGTTGGATCAAAGAAAGAGAGTCAGTTGGAAGCAGCAGAGATGAAGTTTTTAAGAAGTATCAACGGAGTTACAAAACTGGATAGGATTAGAAGCAACGTTATACGGAATTAGGTCTGGAGAAATTGAGGCTTAAGCTAGGAAGGTAACGTTTAAGATGGTTTGGCAATGAAGAGGATGATATAGGTCCCAAGACGAGCTTGAAGCAGAGGAAGGTAAAGAAAAGTGGAAGACCGAGAGAAAGATGGGGAAGATTGATCGAAGGAGACGTTGAAGAGAGAGGGAATCGTGGAACCAGGTGACGGAATTGAAGCTGTGGGAGGACAGGAAAGAGTGGAGAAAATTGGTGGAGAAGCAGATGCAGGATGAAGATGATGATGAAGAAATGAAGAAACGCTGAGCTTGGCAATCTCGGCAAAAAATAGTTTCGTGCCCTAGATATCGGTGTGAAGAACACCACTCAACCTGACGTTGTTGGAAATGAGTTTTGATGATTATTATTATTCAATTTATTGTCTATAAAACGAAGAGTGAATCAATTGACAGTTGAATCACTTTCACATTCCTACACATTTTACAAGAAATCGCATTCCCTTCAGAATTGCACGTGCTCCTATTGAAGTTTTTAATTTGCACCCATCAACCGAATTCAGGACACCTACAACCAATAGTAAGCCATTGATACAAAAATTGACATCAATTACATGAAACTGTACTCATTTAATGCAGCTGTTTATAGGCCAACTCATCAATATGACTATAAAATTAATATCGTTCATCTCGAATTTCACAATTATACTTCTGTTATTTAAGTTTTACTAATTGTGTATTTTATATATTATGTTTTTTAATATTTATACTTCTTCATGTATTTAATGCTTTTTACGTATTTGTATTGTTTTAAATGCGTATTTGTTATTGTTTAGATTTTGTTAGCTGATACTAGGGTTGGTATGACCTGTTTTAAAAGCCAATGAATATAAAGAAAATACTTATAATTTAATAATTAGATGTCAATATTTATCATACACTCTCAACCTCCAAAACAAAATCGTTGCCAGATCTCAATGATTACAATTATTAACAAAGCCACTTTTACCCTACGGTCACTACTCGCCTAGCTCGATAGAGCACCAACTCAAAGACCCCAATATAAACCTCACTTGTTATTTTTACTAGCTGTATTCCGAGAGGTTGAGGGGGGGGGCGCTTATTATTATGGGCATAAGCAAGCGATTTGAGAATTTAATTGAGATAATTTATAATTAAAAATGAGGTACAAACAACGACGATATGTTGTAGTTGCATGGTGCTGTGTTGACTACTAGGAAAACGCTCAGTTGGACGCGTTGTTGAGCGAGCACCGGTACGTGCAACACGACCCGAGTACGACATTCCCATGATGTTACATACCAATAAGTCTTTAAAGTCTTTGTAAAATAGGAGAGAATGGATAAAATCCACCGCCATCTAGAGGACCTTGACATCATTTCTTTGGGACAACTATTTTAACTCTTGATTACTTCTAGGTGGCAGTGCATAGTGACCAGAATTCTTGTGCGACTTTTCGTTGCCATGGTAATGTTACTTTTGTTATAATGTAATTTCCATCTACACTACTTATCGGATCAAAATAAAATTAACATATTCGTGACCGGACGGACAATCTAAATGATTTGACTACCTCAGATTTTGTCGCCGTTTAGTTTTAAAAAAAAACTTTAGATTAACTTTAATGTAACTTTATAACTTTTTGAACGATTTTGCCACAAAACTAATGGCATTCAATCGGGAACGAAGCTTGCGGATGGTCAAAATTTCAATTCGATCCGAGCCTCCGTTCGACCGCTATCATGAGCCAAAAAAGCTGAGCGACTTTCCGTTGCCATGGTAACGGGACTTTGTTATAATGTAATTTCCATCTCACTACTTATCGGATCAAAATAAAAATAACATATTCGTGATTGGACGGTTATTCTAAATGATTTGGCCACCTCAGATTTTGTCGCCGTTTAGTTTGAAAAAAAACTTTCGATTAACTTTAACGATACTTTTTAACTTTTTGAACGATTTTGCCACAAAACTATACAGCAACCCGCATAGGTGGTATGTACATGTGTGCAAAATTTCAGGTCGATCAGAGAAACGGTGCGACCTGTACCGAAGCAGTAGCAAAAAAAAAAAACAGACATTCGAGCCATAAGAGTCAAGTGGAGACGCTCGCTGCGCTCGCTCAAAAATCAAACAGTTTGTATGCATTTAAAAACATCAAGTTTGAACACGATTCCCAGATCGAACCACGCAGTGAATTCGTTCTAGAAATTTAAAAACAATTGTAAACATTAATCCAGTTACTATTTGCGTTGTACCGGTTTATTTTGTGTGTAATACATACAAAAGTAGTATGTCCTATCGTCATTAGTTGACTTGAAGTGTGTCAAGTCTTGTAATATATTTTTACTTTCTCGTAAACTTTTTCCTATTTGAGAAAAAGTCGTTAGGTTTTTCTCTGTATTGTTCTGCGGCATTCTGTGCACAGTCACACTTGACTGGATGAGCGCAACGACTGGATCTAATCGAGTTATCCTGTAAGTTCACGCGGAACAAGATGACTCACTCGGTGTCACACATTTAAATACTAAATAGTTCCTGAAATTTTGGGTTTTATTGGAAATTATCAAAGATATTTATATATTTCAAATACTACACATCTGATCAATGTCAAAGAAGTGGATACGAAAGAAAGGACATAAAAAATTGTTAAGAGGAGAGCTATTAGAAACTACTGATGGAAGAAACTACAGGAATTTAAATGACTTTTAATTGATGGCAGAAGTGCGTATGTGATGTGACTTGGCGGTAAATTTTGATTTTTTGAATTTGTATCTTTAAATAAATCAATTTTAAAAAAATATTTAGAGTCTACCCACTCAGTTATATAACTGATTTTCAGTGGGGATTTGATGTTTCATTTTATAATATGGTTTCAAATTTATTTTAGTCTATACCTCAATGTAAAATGGCAGCAATTCTGTATTTGAGTGAACCAATTAATAAATAATTGTTAAGCCAACATAAGATCACCTTTTGACAAATACCGCAAGTTTAAACCAAGTTGCATATTAATCGATCATATAAAACATATTCATATATTGAACCTAGCCAGTAACTATAATGATGACGAACAATGGTTCGAACCATGGACTTTTTTAAAGGCATTTTGAATTCTCAATACTCACATCAAATTAATAATCCAACCAAAAACAGTTGCTGTCCATATTATCATGCATTTAGAAAATATAAGATTCTATGTAATTAATTAAATGTGAATAATGAATCAGGATTACTACGGTGGATGGCCGTCTCAATCTCGTCTCGTCTCAATACGTGCACTAATTAAATAAAACAACAATAAATAGGAAAAATAAATTAATATAATAACGGGTTTATTATAAATGGACTGAAGTCAAACCACAAACACGAGAGTTTGATGTTAATTTTTTGGTATTCCATTTATTCCGCGACAAAATTAGATTATTAAAATGAATGTCGGATTAAATTTTAACAAATGCAGATTCACGCGACTAGGAGGCTACTAAACAGAACCGCATGGTAATAATATCGTAAGATCAGAGTTTATTATTCAAACAAATGTAATTTTGATAAAGTCACAAGCTATAGTTACAATCCCGTTGTAGTTGATAACATAGGCACATTAGCATGTCGACGCAATTTGGCACGAGAAAAGTTGAAACAGTATAAACACAAGAACATTAATAAAACTAGTTTGTAAATATTCCTACACACTTTTCATCACAAATCGTATTTTTTTTTCGTGCAATGCTATACAAAGGAGGTAGGACACTTGTCAAGGGATGTCCAAAGACGCGCATTCGCATTAACGACTGAGGAAAACTTCGAGAAAACCTTTAGGCAGGGTTGCCGGTCGCGACAGGATTTGATCCCGGGATCTTCCGAATCAAAGTTGCGTGCTTAGCGCTCCAGTCAACAATGTCGGTTTAAGTGTTATTACATTCAACTACGGTTATCACAATATTATAGAGTTGTATTACACTAGGGAACGCTCAGTTGGACGCGTTGATAAGCGAGCACGTGCTATAGCTAGACCCACATTGCACATTTTTTAAATTTTAAAATTTGCGACGTAAGCTGTCCACTGCGCCATGTTTCCAATATTATTTATTATTGCCAAGGTATGTGGGTAAATTTATACTTGTGGATAAAATCCACCGCCATCTAGAGGACCTTGACATCATTTCCTTGGGAAAACTATTTTAACTCTGTGGTAACAAATAATACACTGTCTCCTCGATAGTATTCTGATTACTTCTAGGAGGCAGTGCATAGTAGCCAGAAACCTCGTGCGACTTTTCGTTGCCATGGTAACGTTACTTTTGTTAAAATGTAATTTCCATCTACACTACTTATCGGATCAAAATAAAATAAAAATATTCGTGACCGGAAGGACATTCTAAATGATTTTGCCACCTCAGATTTTTTCGCCGTGTAGTTTGAAAAAAAAAACTTTCGATTAACTTTAATGTAACTTTTTAACTTTTGAACGATTTTGCCACAAAACTAATGGCATTCAATCGGGAACGAAGCTCGCGAATGGTCAAAATTTCAACTCGATCCGAGCCTCCGTTCGAACGTTATGGCGAGACATACAAACAAACAAACAAAAAAAAACAGTGACTATTTTTTCCGGCAGAGTCAAATGGAAACGCTCGCTTCGCTCAATTAATTACATGGATATATGGATGGAACCAAGACAGCAAATGTGACTTTGTATTCACGATTTATTCTTTAAAAGGGCTAAAAACCCCAAAAATTATTTTTACCACGTGATCTATAGCGCAATACTACACTTAGATGACCGTTTAAAAAATTATATCTTGTAAGTTGTAAGATTTAACACGATTTTTTTTAATTTTTTTGATCCAGAAATTGGCGAAAATTGTTGTTTTGGAAAATTTAGTTAATCGGCTTTTACCTGCTTCTTTTTGGTCCACATAGATACTAGAGCATAGTACCAATCTAAAATGCCCCTTTATAACATCGTGTCTTGAAACTGTGCCCAAATATACCCTCAAACACGCAAAAATATGCATTCCAAAATCACACTCCATCTTGGTAATCAGCATATTTTGACCGAACTACTTGCCCAAATTACAAAACAAAATATAGAGAATTTACAGAAAAGGCTGTCGAGTACGTCATTAATGGCCAATATTTTTTTGGATCAAAATCCTCCAAGGTCACGGGGCATAAAGATCGTCCCCATGTTATTTCTTATGGGAGATTTTTGCCGATGGGACCTAGCTCGAAAAATGTCATGTTTGACAATTTTCTGGGAGGTCATGGTGGCCCCAATAATTTTTCTGTTAGTTGCTAAATTCATTACTAGTTAGCCTGAATGAAATATATTTTTTGAGTTTAGCGGTTAAATACCCCTGTAATGAGTATTCATTATGTTTTTCTGTCCTCAGCTATTTATTTAAGTCAACCATTGGTGGTTAGCAAAATGTTTATAATCATGAAAATAAATACAAAATGGCTTTTTTAATCTTTTAACAACCGTTCATCATTAATTATTCTTGTTATAAACAAATTCAAAAACTTGTAGCATTGTACGCAACTAATATTTTAATGAGTGTGCCAACATAATATAAAATATTGCGTTAGGGCAAAATATAAATCTAATCTACTTACGTACCACATTGAAAACTCACTGTATTCGATAAATAATCTCTCTAAAACCATTAGAGAATACTCGGATCGCGTCGATTTAAAACAGTAAATCGTGAGATATAAAACGTCGCGTTCGCCAACAAATATGCTTTCTCGAGATTTGTGTGTATTATTAAAGCGTTTCTACTAATAAACCATATTCCCTGATCTGCTCGTTTGCTATGAGTTATATTATACGTCAAGCATGTTTTATGTTACAATTTCGTTAAATTATTTTCAACAGTTAATAAAACATATTTTCTACTTTTAACGATAAAACACTTTTTAGGTCAATAATAATTATTGTATTCGACAGTTTCCAGGACATTGCGCCTCTCACACACACCAGGTTTTATTTATTGCACAGTTGATGTTTCGCAGCCTACTGTGGGTCGCATTGTTGAAATAATAGCGCGATGTGTGTGGATGACAGCTACGGCAAGGAGTAATATCAAAACAACGTTTAAGAAGAACCTTATTATTACTTATCCGGAGAAAAAAGGTCCGATGGAGCGCTAGTGAGCAATCAGCTGTTTAGCAAGATGGCCGGGTAAAAGGGGATAGCTGCCGTCCACACGCTTGGCTAACATTGCATGGACCCAATCTTGAAACCTACTTTTTCTGTTGAAAACGTCCAGTTACATAATAGAAAATGATTCAGAACTATAGGTTGATACCTTGTGGTATAGTTATAGTTTAAACAAAATGAAAATCTGTAAAGAATAAGTGATTTTATATAGGGTACGTTCTTCTCACGTACTGCATTTCAAATTACTAGCGCCTATGATTTGTTTGCCCTAAATCTAAAACAAAGAGCATCAATTAGTCAATTACTAATCCCAGAGTATAAAATATCCTTGTAGTATAATATGCTAATGCAAGCGTGGACTAGTAATTTGACAAAATGTTAATGGCCTAGAGCTGTGATAAACTGAGAGAACATGCGCGGAAAATTGACGGCCGCCTATAGCTTGCCTAGGGCCTAGGCCTACTGCTTGCCAGTTTCAACCATCCCTAGGTGTCAAATGACTCGGCTAGAAGAAAACTAATAATTTTTGTTACTAAAATATAAATTTAGAAAATAATTAACCAGTCTGTATCCCAAAACTATCAATTTATTTCAATAAATTGGATAGGCTCCGTCAGCTGTGTTGTCTAGGCGTGTTGATCTCGCATTTACAGCCAAGTCGCCTAGGCCTATAGCCTAGGGCCTAGCAGACGTGCAAAGCTCTGGCTTAAATAATAATATTCTGGCCAGACTTAATTTCGTATGTAGGCCATCACACCCTTTCGAGCTTCTTATATTATTATTTGATGAAGAGCCTACACGAAATAATAAACATGTAGGCCCTAGGCCTACTTTGACACCGCACCAAAGCAAATCTAGGCCTAAAAATCTCGCGTGAACGGAGCTGACAAAGGCATTTAAATGTGCAAAACGAAGGGCGATATGAGGTTGAATCCATTTTTCAAACATCTGGTGTAATCTGCTTACATATTAACACAGACATTAATCGGTAGTGTAATCGGCTAGATAAAATAATGTCTCAAATATATGCTTCATTCAAGAACCTGTCAACATTCACTGCCGAGACCCAAAAGTCAAGTTTATATACCTTTCAGGTAGTTTTGTATGAGTAAATGGTTGAAATGGATGGAAATCTATTTGGTTACTGTATTTTATTGCTTTCTAAATTGCAATTTTGGTGAATTAAATATACAATCATAATATTTCTTAGTATTTTCGTAGACTGACGCGATTCACAATGCGTTTTCCTATCAGGTGGGCGTACCTATCCCCGATTCTCTAGTTCCTCACTCGCGCGCCAGAGAGCCATACTGTTCCTTGTTTCCTCGGATAAAATATACTAAACAACATGTCACGTCTTTTCACACGTCACTCACAGACTGAACAAAAAACTAAGCTCCACGACCACGACTCAAAACACTGGGGTGTTTCTGATACTCAAATATTAACAGATGAACCTCAATTAATTATTGGATGAGCGTAGCGAGCGAAGCGAAGATTCCATTTCACTACACTGGAGAAAAAAGTCTGGAATGTTTTTTTTCTTCTTCTTTTTGTATTTTTGTCTGTCTGTTAACACGATTCTGGCTAAACCGATACTCTAATTGCGATGAAATTTTCTGGAGGCCTTCGAAATCTTTGAACTTAGAACTGCCACGTTTTTGAGACCAATCGAAAAATTATTTCTCGTTAAGGCTATTCCACCGCGTTTTTCTATTTTCCAAAATATGCTACTAAGTCAAAATATAGTGAATGGCTTTGAAACATGGCTATTTTAGAAAGTCAAAAATATTTTTTTCAAATTATTCTAATCCGGTATACGGCCAATATAGCCTCCTCAAAATAATTTCTAACTTCAATTCGCCAAGGCACACCATTCAACGTAGGGTGTTGTGTTTTTGTGACATTAATTTTCAACTGTTATTCTATGGACTGACTGAGAGAAAACATATTTATTTTTACAATTGTCTTTTCTGCGAATTTTTTCGTTTGGCGGTACAAATCGGTAAAAAATACCGCCAAACGAAAAAATTCGCAGGAAAAACACATTGTTAAAATAAATCTGTTTTCTCTCAGTCAGTCCATAGAAAAACAGTTGAAAATTAATGTTACAAAAACACAACACCCTACGTTGAATGGTGTGCCTTGGCGAATTGAAGTTGGAAATGATTTTGTGGAGGCTATATTGGCCGTGTACCGGATCAGAAAAATTTTGAAAAAAATATTTTTGACTTTCTAAAATAGCCAGGTTTGAAAGCCATTAACTATGTTTTGACTTGATAGCATATTTTGGAAAATAGAAAAACGCGGTCGAATAGCCTTAAAATCGCCATTTTACGATTTTTTTCGATTTTTTAAAAATTTTCCCTACTTATAACACCTACATGCTTTATCCGATTGTAATGATTTTTTTACAGAACCCTTAATTTTATGAATTAATATATTCATTTGAAATTTGAGCTCAATCGAAAAATTATTTCTTATGAAAATCGCAATTTTACGCTTTTTTCGTTTAAAAAACATACGCTCATCCAACAACGCGCCTGAAAAAGCGTTTGCGAAGCTTCCTAGTTTATTATAATGCCGCTTGTTTATCACTTGACCAAGTGTTAGTATTCCACAGCTACACTCAAAATGTAATCGTAAATCAATGTAAGTATATATATTTGGATAGGATATCTAGCAATTAAACATTTTCATCTTTTCACACGCGATATCTATAGAATTTAAAGGCAGAAGTACAATTTACAAAAACAACAAAGGAAATATGGGAAACTTTGTCGGGTACCCGGTGGCGAGTATCGTATTTGTGACCTGAGTTACACACGCTATTATGACGAATCAATCTACTACAGTGTGGGCTCGAGCGCTAAGCGCTTGACGTTGATTCGGGAGGTCCCGGGTTCGAAACCCGTCGTGACCGGCAGTCCTGACTGAAGGTTTTTATTAAGTTTAGCTGAGTCGTTAATGCGAATTCAAGGGCTTGAGTCATCTTAATCCTTTCATGATTGGTGGGACTTACAAGTCCCTCAGTTTTATTGTGGTATAGCATTAACATGGATAGCATAAAAGCTAAGCCTGACGGGACGTTTGAGTCCCACTGCTCCTGAGCACATAGAGCTATCGCACGTTCACATAAGGATAATATTTACGCCTTGTACATAATTTTTAAACTAGTTTTGTGTTAAAAATTGAAAATAGTGGAGTTTTGAAAATAATATATAAACACCTGAAAAAATTATAGATTTGCATTTTTTATCCGATTTTCAATATTTTTTTTGAATAAAGATGCTTGTTCTTGATCTAAAATCTTTTAAAAGAATAAAAAAAGTTGGAAATTGCGGTACATATTCAAAATCCAAAATTTTCCAAAAAAATCTAAAATACTCAAAAAAAGAAAAAATTTCAAACAAAATTTATTATTGGGCATGTTTGTTTGATTAAGAAGTAAAAACAACACAATCATTTTTTTAATTTTTCTAGAATCATCACATCACAATAATTGTCCTATTCGCAACATATCTATAGTTCCATACATTGAACAAAGGTTTAATTCCCTTGGTAAAAAATTTAAAAAAATCTTGTAACACACACTTAGATCACAACACAACTCCATCCACTTCCGCGGCGACACAATGTCCGGTGCATTTACCACACTATAAGTACATGCATGATAACATGCCATTAGGCCACTCTTAACGTACCGTTTCACACGCAGCTTTCTACTTATCAAGACATGCAACTTAATAATTATTTTCATTGATACAGTCTATTAGGAAAATGTCATACTATTATGTTAACTACATTCTAAGTTGTACCTAATTACTGCATTATACTTATAGTCGGATCTGGAACTCGAACATGCGACTTTCTTCACCAATAGAGTGAACGTGTGAGAATCGTGAATTAACAACTTAAACAAAATAACATAAGACAATTTAAAGGTCAACGCGTACATCACAATTTATTAAAAATAGTGAATCGAATACTGAAAGGCTAATATAAAATATAAAGATTCGACGTTTTTTATGAAATGATTCACAATACACAAAATTCCGAGTTGTACCGAATATAGGGCCTATACCTGTGCTTATGTTGTAGATTTATTTTTTAATTATTTATTTATTTAGGTTTTTAAATTTGGAATGTTTACTATATTTTGTTATCAATTGAGAATCCAAAATAAGCCAACGGTTTGCAAACAATTACAAAAAAAGTTATTAAATTCACAATAAATTTATATTCTTTTGTTGTCTAAAAAAATTGGGGGTCTCAATCATGATTTATAAATGGTTTACTCAAATGAAAATATCGTAATGATTACTTCTGGTGTTCTGGGTTCTGTTTACATACAGTATTTTCTGATTATCTTATTGTTCTAGCGTATGAATAGTATGATTCACCAAACACTTCACACCAAGAATAACTATGAAACGCTCAGTTGGACGCGTTGATAAGCGAGCACGTGCTATAGCTAGACCCACATTGCACATTTTTTTAAATTTCAAAATTTGCGACGTTCGCTGTCCACAGGGTCATGTTTCCAATATTATTTATTATTGCCAATGGATTTGGGTAAACCCGTGTGTAAACCTTTACTTTGTGGATAAAATCCACCTCCATCTAGAGGACCTTGACTTCTTGGGAAAACTATTTAAACTCTTTGGTGACAAATAATACACTCTTCCTCGAAAGTATTTTGATTACTTCTAGGTGGCAGTGCATTAGAAACTTCGCGCGTCTTTTCGTTGCCATGGCAACGTTACTTTTGTTATAATGTAATTTCCACACTTCTTATCGGATCAAAATAAAATTAACATATTCGTGACCGGACGGACATTCTAAATGATTTGGCTACCTCAGATTTTGTCGACGTTTAGTTTGAAAAAAAAACTTTCGATTAACTTTAATGTAACTTTTTAACTTTTTGAACGATTTTGCCACAAAACTAATGGCATTCAATCGAGAACGAAGCTTGCGGATGGTCAAAATTTCAACTCGATCCGAGCCTCCGTTCGAACGTTTTGGCGAGACATACAAACAAAAAAAAAACAAAAAAAAACAAAACCAGTGACTAATTTTTCCGGCAGAGTCAAATGGAAACGCTCGCTTCGCTCGCTTAATAATGACAGATAGCTCATGCGTAATTCGTAAAATTCTTATCAGGACATTGCTCTGGTTATTGCCGTTGGATATTCTCTCCAATTCACTTATATTTTAATTATTTTCACATTATTGTAATGATAGTACATCATGAGGGAAAAGAAGCCTTCATGATTGTGGCCGTAATGATTGAAAATAAGTTACAAGGATACAATTGATTAATTTATTCTTCAAACTATAGGGATGTAATATGTACTCGGTTTCGCACAGTTCACAGTTCTACAGTTCTCGTTTTAAAATTTAACGATTCTCTATAATTTAATAAAATAAGAAAACTTTCTTCGCAGTTTCTTAGCCGTATGATTTGATTTCACACTGAAATCTGATTGAAAGTTTGTTCCGAGGTTTTCTTCAGTCGATGAAAAGGATTGAACAATCTCAAAACACCCCCTTCACAACAACTCAACCATCCTATGTCCCTGTCACCGGAAGAGTGTCGCATGTGGTAAATAAAACTGATGTGTACAGTAGCAAACCACCGACAACAACTTTACCGACATAATTTGACATTGACATATTATGACTGTCGAATTAGGTCATACAGAAAATGTTATGTTAAATTAAGTTGTCAAAAAACGTTTTAATCTGTGGTGTGACGGATTCACTGCTGCACTCCTTGCAACCTCATGTAAAGAATCTTATAACAACCCATAATATTATAATTACTGCATTCAGTGTCTCTAAGTGCAGCTTAAGACTACTTAACACTTACTAGATGCATAACAGTGACACGCAACTGCGCAGACACCGAACACACACGATATCATGAGTTTACCACTAAAATTGCCCTGATTTTAGTGTTATCTTAGACGAACTCTAGATTAACCGAAACAATAATTTCCAAGTCTCATGCAGGTTTTTCTCATCAATAATTCCCTCATGTATTTATTTTAGTATTAAGTCAATTAATTAATTACAAAATAAGGTGTATTAATAAAAAGCCGTAGGTTTACTGATATACGTATTTATATATTGTCAATACAGACAATAGTTGCACAGAAAGTACATGGAATTTAGATCACTTTTTGATTTTGCACAGCGTCTGTGAGATATTTCTATAATCATGATTCATGATATATCCGTTGGTTTAAATATTAGCGGTACCGGTGCCTCTAAACATAACAATTACATTTTTACCGTGGGAATAAAACCTCTTACAGCGTGCAATGTATGCCCTTCTTCAGCATAACTATAGGTATGTTGCGGATAGGACAACTGTGTACAGAGATATCCCGCGGACTGTTTAAGATGACTCAATCCCTTGCATTTGCATTAACTGAGGAAAACTTAGCTTTTAAAAAATCAGTCAGGATTGCCGGTTTCGACGGGATTCGAATCCAGGACCTCCCAAATCAGAGTCCATCGCTTGACACTCGAGCCAACACTGTCGGTCTCTAAACATACGTATCAGACCAATATGGG
This sequence comes from Sweltsa coloradensis, assembly GCA_024449915.1. Lineage (NCBI taxonomy): Eukaryota > Metazoa > Arthropoda > Insecta > Plecoptera > Chloroperlidae > Sweltsa > Sweltsa coloradensis. The sequence goes on from JAMZAV010004017.1 coordinate 158,816, forward strand.
CTATCAGTGGCAAATTGTATTATAGGCCTACAGTATTTAGTTGATTCACTGGTGATCTGAAGTCTGCAGTTGTTAGCAACACGTAATGAGTAAATCAAACTAATTAAAAAGTGAGTTTATTGAAAAAATCATCAAATGAGGCAAATGACCGATTCGTATGAAGCTTATTTTCACATAGAATTGAGTGTTTATTTTATCCGCAGCTAAACACCACCGTGGTGGTCTGCTTAAAATTGAAAATCAGTTGTTCTACTGAGTAGGAAGTCTAAATACGAATATGTGTGGGCATTTATTTAACATGTTGTAGAAGGATACCAAACTAAATATACTGCATCATACAGTTTTTTGTACCAGCGCACCACCACCACTACCACTTCATTGTTGGTGGAGGAGCCGGGTTGTATAATCCCACTTTTAAGTGCGCTTCCCCACCCCTACACCCAGGGTCACAAAACCAATTCTTTTTAATCTTTAATTTAAGGACTATTTTAACAACAAATGCATCTCAATCGGAGGTCATGTTTTGTTTTTATCGTAAAACGTGTCACGAATAGAGAATAGACTGATGAACGGACAGAAACATTATGCATAATAAAGGGGAACTTTGTCACCTAATAATCAATCACAATTGACTTTAAATGTTACAGTTTGTTTTAATAACTATGTTTGTTTTATTGTGTGCCAATATTTAATACAATTCAGAAGTTAAAAACTCCATTCCGATCGGGGTTCGAACCCGAGTCTCCCTCATTCCAGGTAGGCGCCTTAGCCAACTAGACCACCGAGACAGTAACTATTTAACTTCTGAATTGTAGTTGAATTATAGATTTGAATTGATGGAACAGTGACAATGACATTGTAATGACATTATACATAATGTCTGTTTGGTCAGTTGAAAGGCAACAGATATGCGTTGCAGTACTGTTCCATCTATTCAGATCTATAATGTTACTACTTTTCAGAAGTTAAATAGTTACCTTTTCGGTGGTCTAGTTGGCTAAAGCACCTACCTGGATAGTGGGAGACTTGGGTTCGAACAACGATCGGGATGGATTTTTTAACTTCTGAATTGTAATAAATATTAACAATTCTACCTACGGGAGTGTTTCCTGACAAACCAAATCAAGAAATTACTGTGCTGTTTCAATGACATATTTAACTGGAGTGACCACATTAATTAAACGTAATGTAACATGTAATTTGTTTTCAGAATTAACTAGGAAACGCTCAGCTGGACGCGTTGATAAGCGAGCACGTGCTATAGCTAGACCCACATCACACATATTTTTAAAATTTAAAATTTGCGACGTTCGCTGTCCACGGGGCCATGTTTCCAATATTATTTATTATTGCCAAGGTATTTGGTAAACCCGTGGCTAAACCTTTACTTTGTTGATAAAATCCACCGCCATCTAGAAGACCTTGACATCATTTCCTTGGGAAAACTATTTTAACTCTATGATAACAAATAATACACTGCTTCCTCGATAGTAATGTGATTACTTCTAGGTGGCAGTGCATAGTGGCCAGAAACCTCGTGCGACTTTTCGTTGCCATGGTAACGTTACTTTCGTTAAAATGTAATTTCCGACTACACCACTTGTCGGATCAAAATAAAATTTACATATTCGTGACCGGACGGATATTCTAAATGATTTGGCCACCTCAGATTTTGTCGCCGTTTAATTAAAAAAAAACTGTCGATTAAATTTAATGTAACTTTTTAACTTTTTAAACGATTTTGCCACAAAACTAATGGCATTCAATCCAGATCGTAGTTTGCGGATGGTCCAAATTTCAACTCGATCCGAACCTCCGTTCGAACGTTATCGCGAGACAAACAAACAAACAAAAAAACCAAAAAAAACAAAAAAAAAACAAAACCAGTGACTATTTTTCCGGCAGAGTCAACAGGTTTGATTGAATATTGCTTAACGTCTCATATTTATGCACTTTGGCTAATCGAGACGATGAGTGGTGATAGATGAGGATGAAGTATGAACAGAAGGGAGGAGGGGAAACCCGGTACCGGCACGTAGCCTACTCCTTTCGAGAAGTACCAAGGGGACCAACGGCTTACGTCCCAGCCGACAGGACGGTGTAACGTTGACAGTCATATAGGTTCCTCCAATAACCCGGACTGCCGAGCAGACGACAAGGAGAACAAAGCCGTTACACTAGCTTTCGAACCCTCCATCTGCTCTAACCAGCGGTATACGTGAGTTTCAGGGTAGAGCGGTCACCCACTCTGCCCATGACCACGCCCAATTCTGCTTAACTTCGGTGGTTCGAGTGGGAACCGGTTAAACGAGCTCGGCTAAACCGCTGGCTCAGAGTCAACAGGAAACGCTCGCTTCGCTCGCTTAATTATTTCTCGTAATAATAAACGAGGCCGTATGTTTTTAAAAGATTTGTTACTATAATAACTACTAGGAAAACGCCTAAGTCCCGTCGCGTAGTTGAGCGAGCACCGGTACGTGCAACACGACCCGAGTACGATATTCCCATAATGTTACATACCAATAAGTCTTTAAAGGTCTTGACCGATTTAGCTGAAGATGTGTAAAATAAGAGAGAATGGATAAAATCCACCGCCATCTAGAGGACCTTGACATCATTTCATTGGGAAAACTATTTCAACTCTTTAAAACAAATAATACACTGCTTCCTCGATAGTATTTTGATTACTTGTAGGTGGCAGTGCATAGTGAGACTTTTCGTTGCCATGGTAACGTTACTGTTGTTAAAATGTAATTACTACCTACACTACTTAGGTCTTGACCGATTTAGCTGAAAATTTGTAAAATAGGAGAGAATGTTGTACTTATTGACCCTGCAAAATTTCATAACGATCGGAACATTTTTTTTTTTTTTTTTTCCAACGATCGGATTTTGTTCAAAAACTATACAGCAACCCGCCTAGGTGCTATGTATAAAATAGAGTTTCAAAGTTTACAGCACGCCGAGCTGCTGTACGCCACTAGGTTACTACTAGACAGAGAAAACAGCTGATGTGTGCAAAATTTCAGGTCGATCAGAGAAACGGTGCGACCTGTATCGAAGCAGTAACAGAAAAAAACAAAAAAACAAACAAAAACAGACATTCGAGCCATAAGAGTCAAGTGGAGACGCTCGCTACGCTCGCTCAATAATACTATGTATTTAAGCTTATAAATATTTTGTTTAAACTTGGCTTTATAGTAGGCGTCTATGACGCTGTTTTGTTAGTACTTTAGACAGAAATTAAATAAGTGACTACTACCGGGTAGTCACTTTTTAATTTCTGTCTAAAGTACTATTATAAATATTTGTATATATGTTATAGTAAATTATTTTTACAGGTTTGTGCAAAGAACGTGGAATATCTGTGCACTAGGCAAGAACAATAATTCTGCCCATCCGTTCGTCCACGATATAAAACAAACACGATCTCGGATGAAATGTATTTATTTTTGTTGACATTTCCCATCAACAAAGATAATACATGAATGTTTGGTTTCCCGGCGGTTTAGTTTAGAAGCAGGGATTGCTTTTTTAAAAGAGTTGATTTTTGGGACTCAACTTCCTCACCCCACCCGCCACCCTTATCCGATATAAGATAAGATTTGATTTTTATATTCTTCGACAATTTGTTGCTTCGCTCCCTATGTAGGGTTATCCCGTACCCGTGATTCCACCTTTCTTATTAATAATTAACTTCACTTGTTCATTAATTTTGCTGGTGACTGCAAACCATTCATTCAAATGACTTTTATTTGTACTGAACTTTGTATTTTGATCCCGTTTTAAAATTAAGTAGTTACATGTTATACGTTGTATTGAAACAAGATGGTGGCGTAGTTCTTCGTACATCGTAAACAACCTACTTCGACTACAATTGAAATCGGAACTAATCTCGCGCTAAGCATTAAGTTAAGAAACACAGTGACCGTACAGAAATTAAGATTATTATTTAGCGTTGATTTTCCTATTACTATTACATAAGGTCATACCATCCTGGCCGACACCAGCTTTAGTTGAGACATGTGAATATAGTTTTTTTGTAAGATCCCTAATTAATTGTGGCCTGTTATTTTGAACAATTTGACGCACTTTTTAGAAAAAATAAACTTATGGTTTGGTTAGGCCTGTCTTCGATAATTCATTTTTTGTTAATTTTATTACTATTCATTAACTTTTTTGTTGATAGAAAAAAAACATTTTCACACACTTGATTCATGACTCATATTAATCAACAGTTACACAAACGGATGAAGTATAGGCTTACTACAAAGCTCATGCATTGCTCAAATCAAGAGATAGCCTTTGGGCAGACCTCATTTCACGGGGTACGCTCTTGTGTTTGATTGACTGGCTATCGGTAAGTATAGACGTGGCATTACACTGCTCCTAGTTTTACTAATATTAAATAATCTGATTTAATCACCTCCGCCGCCGCCATCCCCGTAACTTTCTTTCTTCCTGACGATCCTCACGCTCCTCATATCAGTCGTCTCGTTGACGGCGTCGTCGTCCTCTTCGAGTGCCCTCGGCTCCGCTCGGATATGTTCGGGTTTTAGAATATGACTCAGCACCCTGGACTCGTCTTCGGGTGCTCTCGCCACCGGTCCTACATGATCGTCCTCACTCAACACCCTGGACTCGCCTTCGGGTGCTCTCGCCACCGCTCGTACATGGTCGGCCTCACTCAACACCCTGGACTCGCCCGTGTAGCCCCCGTGTACGTGAAGGTCATCCTCGTGAAACATCCTGTCCCCAAACAGCGACGACTTCCCCGTCATGCACTTCATCATCCCCTCGTGCCAGTAATACCTCACACAGTAATAGATCTCGTAGATCATTGTTAGTAAACTCTCAGACAGATTCTTGAACGTCTGGAGGATCTGAAGTTGTTTATCCATGACGTAGGGGTATCCGTACGTTATCTGCGGATAGGGGCTCATGGCGCCGTACTCGACCGTATCAGGGGCGTATCCGAAGGTGGGGTACTTCGTGTTGTATCTCACGGGGGGAGGGGGTCCGGGTATCTCCTCGGTTACCTCAATACCGGAAGGTATCTCAAGTGTGGTGACCGCGTCCGTCCTTCTAAAAGGATTCTTGAAACGGTTAGAATATCCGGTTTGAATCTTATGGACGAATTTATTTGAAATGTGTTTTGGTGTTAGAACGTAAGGAGTTGCGTTTCGAAAAGATTTTATAATTCTTTCTCGAAAAGGATTGAAATGGTCAATATTAAAATTGTAATGATGGGAAGTTTTGTTTGGGAGGTTTACAGGGAGGTCTAAATAAAATTTTGATTGTGGACCACTAATAAAAGATTTTGAGTTTCTCTCATCTAGAATTGTTTGGTTTGATATAAAGTTTGTTGTCGTTGGTTTAACGACAGCTGAATAGTTCGTTATGGGTGATTTCGCACTTTTTGACGCACTCGTTGAGAACACAATCACAGTTTCGCTAGGAATATCTACGTGGGTAGAATTCAAAGAACGCGATTCTGCACTACGAAAACACACCACACAAACTATCACGATAAATAAATATCCCATCTTGTTCTTCATTTCATCGCACACGACTTCTTGTGTAACTAAACGTAAACGAAACTCCAAGTTCTAAGGAAACTCGTCGCAAGACGCACACGTACTGCATTTCAGTTCACATGTTCTTTATACAAAGCAAATCAAAACTATCCGACTGATATTACCACTGTACATTGTTGCGGCAAAATGACATGATGATATGGTTTGCAGGTCCTCTTATAGCCTATCGATAAACTGCGTGACGTATTCAAACGGGAAAACGCTGTAAGAGGTAATTTAAACTCGCATTGTCAATAGTTTAGTAGGCGCATTAAGCTTGCAGCCCAGTTGACATTTGAGTTGGCCATGTGGAAATAAGTATAGTTGCTAATCATGGACTACGGGCAGTAGACTTCCCTAAAAAGTTAATAGACCATTTCGAATTACTTTATTATTGAATTTAATTGTATAATAGTATTATCGGAGTTTAAATTATGAAATAAATCAAATTTAATTTTGTTTCGACAGTAATAGTTACCAATTTTCATGTTTTAGTAAACCGAAGCCTCAGGAGGATGATATAATATTATGCAAGTAATAAAAGTAACAACTCGTGACGCATTCACACAACATTAATGGTGCTACGGACATTTGGTATAATCAGACCATTGGTCTACACAGCTTTTTCGTCTAAGGCGACAAATCGTATAACTGGACATTTGGTCTAGTATTTTATGGTCTACAGATCTTTCGTCTAGTATGTATTGTGGCCTAGAAAACATTTGGGCTAATCTCCTGAAATACAAAGGTCTCAATTTTAATTTTTATTTAAATGCACAATTTTAGATCATGTTATGAAAACAAAAACTATATGCAACTCATATGCATGCGAATTAATTAAACTCATTTTATTTTTTTGTATTTATTGTACAAATCCAAAATGTTTACATAAAAACATTATTTGAGAATAGGAAAATAACAAAAATATTTATGCGGTAAAATGAGTTTTTGTTTTAAGTTTTCAGCAAAAAACATAATTTTTTTCATAAAATCTTAAAATTGTTGTCAAATCAATCAATCTAAAATCAATGTATTAAAATCATTTAATTTTATTCCTCACCAGGCACCACTTCATCACTAAATAAGGCTACTTTGTAACTTGAACTTTAAATTTTTTTTGACGTTATTCTTGTAATTTTCATAATTTTGTACAATATTTCCAATTTTTGCTGGTTGACTCATAGAGATAACATTGGTACTAACAGTATGGTATCTCTATGGGTTGACTAGATAGCGGTTAGCGCGATAGCATTACTGTGTAATGTCCATCTGCATTATGCATTATGACTTCTGTTTTCCACTGATCTTTCTTGAGATGTTCTACGAACTTCCAAATTGATGCGTGATGTGAAAATATAAGCTTCTGGAATCTGCTATGCCAACTTTAACGAAATGACGGTGCAGACAAAAAATACTTAAACTTATTACTTAATACGAAAATGTCGGATTAGACCAAAGGTGGTTAGACGAAATATATTAAGGGAAAAAAATTAGATCAATTATCCTGGTACCAATATTATTATATATTTTTATTTTCGTTAATTCTCTATTTTTGGCACAACTCCTAAAACTTAAACTAACGTGACACCAATAATTTAGTAACACGAAATAAGGTCATAATAAAATTTATAAAAACAGAAAGAGTATTGAGTTAATTTACATCCCTACCTGCTAAGTCTAACGTTAAACTTTTCAGTGGTTTTGTTATACTTTTATTAAATAAATCTCAATTTGGTGACCCTTGGGTCAGGGTCAAATTAAGCATTTGTGTTTTGAACTCGACACCATCACCAATAGATTTGAATGTTTGATAAGATTTAATCAGTGGGTTTATCGACAATCATTGTTTTTCAGTTCGTGATTATGAAGGACGAAATTTCAATCGAATAAGCCATGGAAGATCGATCAAATAAAAATGATCAGAATGTGAATCATCCAGGGCTTATTTTTTAGCATGGTCAAAAAAAAAATATACTAAAATTATCTATACTCTTAAACGTAAAATATTTTATGGCATGTTGGTCAAACAACAAAAATAAGTAAAATTTTATTTTAATGAATTCTTAAACTTATAAAAGATTAACTTAAATAAAAAGGCATATATAAACGCTTCAAAGTAATTTTTCCATGAAAAAAAGAAAAGTTTTTAGTAATCATTAATTGCAATAACTTTAATAGAATAAACGTAAAAGATAGATAATTCACAAACACTGAAAAAAGACTATTTTATTCGTATGAAACGACCGAAAGTCAATGGGAAATTATGGAGTCCTTGAAATGAATTAATGCATTATTTGAGCGCATCAAAATTATTTCTCATAAAATCGCAATTTTAATTTTTCATTTTAATTTTGGCTATAACACTACATGCTATCCAATTCAATGATTATTTTTCACTTTAATTTTATGAATTAAATCGTGAATTTGGCGTATCAAAATTTTTCTTATAAAAATCGCATATTAGATTTTTTTCGATTATTAAATTTCTTCGCTAAACACTACATGCTTTATTCGATTGTAATATTTTTCACAGAACCTTTAATTTTACGAATTGAATATCGTGTGAAATTTGAGGAATCAAAAAATTATTTCCATGAAAAATCGAATTTTACGACTTTTTTCGTATTTTAAAAATTACTTCGGCCCTAAAACATTAGCGATGCTTTATCCAATAATAGTAAGTATATTTTCACTAGAAATTAACTTTTGCTTATTTGATTCGTGTGAAATCTTGATGAAGAATCGAAGAAAGAGTTTTAATAAGTTAACACAGAAATATAATAATTTAAACAATCGGCAGGTATATACGATCGAAAGAAATTCTACAGACGATAGAACACACAGATATAGACTTGTAATGATTTTCCACAGACAGACAACATACGGACAGACTGACGGGACGAACTGACGGACCAAAGACAATACAGACACAAACGACAGTACGACAGTTCGAAACAGACAGTACAGACAACAACAACGACGACAGCAGACAGACAGCAGAAGACAGACGACAGACCAGACAGAAGACAACAGACATGACAGACGGACAGACAGACAGACAGACAGACAGACAGACAGACAGACAGACAGACAGACAGACAGACGTGATCATCAACTGTTTAAGTGCATGTTATCGTCGATTCACGCATTTTCATCTGTCAAGTGTCAGCTGTCATAGCCACGTGGTCATCTGTCAAGTGTCAGCTGTCATAGCCACGTGGTCATCTGTCAAGTGTCAGCTGTCATAGCACGTGTCATACGTCAATGTCAGCTGTCCAATGAAGTGTTTATCGCAAGGTCAGCTGTCATTTCCACGTGGTCATCTGTCAAGTGTAGTGTCATCATCAACGTGGATCTGTCAAGTGTCAGTGTCATAGCAGTGGTCGTCTGTCAATGTGCTGTTTAGCACGTGTTATTGTCAAGTGTAGCTGTAATAGCACGTGTCATCTGTCAAGTGTCAGCTGTCATAGCCACGTGGTCATTTCTAAACTGAGCAAACACTGGATCAACAACATTCCAACTACAAGCAAACCGATGAGTACTAAACAATGTTATTAGAGTTAAGACTAATTAATTATAATATTTTGGTGACCTTCCAATGAATGTGTGAGAAGGTTAATTAATTACACTGGGATAATTTTATACATTAATCTGGATCCTTAGGCAGTGAGTATAATTGTGTTTTAATTGTGTTTTCTTTAACTACAAGGAAAATTAGCTTGTCGCATTGTGTTAGTCTAGGAAGATTATCATAACTTAAAACATTGAAAGTAATTATGGAGCATGATCAAAGAGTTCCGACAGGATTTGAGGGGTTCTGTCTTCTGTTTGAGTAAGTGGTAATTATATTTTCGAGGAAGTAATGTGTATTCTATGTAGTTGGGCGTCTTGTGTTCTACCGACTACAATGAGCTAGCAAAAATTTCATCTCTTCGTATAAAGTTAATTGACTTCATAAGTTTTTGGGCAGAAACGTGTGAATCAAAAAAAGTCTTTAGTTACCTGTCGGTGGGTGAAAACAGAACAAGAACATGTTGATTTCCATTCATGAAATCCAAAAAGCAGGAACGTACTGCACTCAAGAAGCTGAGAGTTCGCATGCACCCAGGGGTATTTAACGGCTTAACTCAAAAAATATATTTCATTTAGGCTACCAGATGATTTATCAAAAACAGAAAAATATTGGGCCAACCATGACTTTCAAGATATTAACAAAAATGAACATTTTGAGTAAGTCCATCGCAAAAATTCTCTAAGAAATAACATTTGACGATCTTTGCCGTGACTTGAGGATTTTGATCAAAAAAATTTGACCGTTTAATGACGTACTCACAGCCTTTTCTGTAAATCTTAGTTTTTTGTAATTTGGCAAGTAGTTCGGTCAATAGACTGATTACCAAGATGGGGTGTGATTTTGGAATGCATATGTTGTGTGTGTGAGTTTTTTGGGGCACAGTTCAGACAAGGGTGTAAAAATGGGCATTAAGATTGACTATGTCTAGATCTTGTGACCAAAAGAGCAATTTAAAGCGTTAAGAATATTTTCCAAAAAACACATTCGCAAATTTCTGGATAAATTTTGTTAAAAATCGGTTAAATCACAGTTACAATATAATTGTTAAACGTCATTTAGGTGTATTGTGCTATAGATCATGTGTTAAAAAATATTTTTTTGAATTAATAGCCCCTTTAATATGTGAAGTTTTTTTTTTGAACACATTGAATAAGGAGGTGGTATAAAATAGTTCAATTACAAATAGTGAATTTTTTTAATGTGTTTTTTATTAATGAATATTTTAAATAATAACATAATTTTACCATAACTTATTAAAAACTAGACTTAGCACCAACAATACAGATCACGCGTGCTACCATTAGACAGTCTTCTTCTCCCATGAGAAGTTCCTCGAAGTCTCCCCTGCCTCCCTGGGCGCGTTCACCCCCCTGAAGATGTGGTGGTTGAAGTTGTTCAGGAATGTGTCTGCGCCTGCGCTGTAGGAGGAGATGGGTTCCTGTACCAGTGGTGGGCCGTCGAACCCGGGGCCGCCGGGGTGAGGGTACGGCTGGAACATTAAGTTTACAATGTGGTGAGCTGAACTTGGATATTTAATTAAGTGGAGTCGCTAAGGCTGGCGCAGAGACAAAGTTTAGGCGCTGCTTTCTGTTTTTTCGGGTAAACGATTTTTTATAAGACCGTTATCAAATTTCACACTAACGTCAATAAAGAACCAATCTATGTTATCCAGTACGCGGATTTCTAAATAAATTCATATATTTTTAATTAAAAATTAGTGAAATCGCCGTAATTTACTCCATTTTGGTCAACTTCGGGAATTATTTCTGCCAAGTGTACAGATTTTTTAACTCAAATTTTGCATTCTGAATATCAACGTTTAAAACCATGTGAACTCGCTTGTTAATTAAGATAAGAAAAACGGTTTGGAACGAATTTTCAGAATTGATATCCATGTTTTAGATAACCCATTTTTCCACGTTTTGGACTAATGTCTCGCAATGGATCTTTGAGGCTTATTTTTTGCAACCAATTGCGGATGTCAATAAAAAATTATATTATTAACATCCATGCAAAATTTGGTAATGATATTACTAACCGTTCAGCAAAAATCATCAACACCTACTACCTAGTTAACTTTTTTTACCTAGTGTTATACAGCGACCTGAAATAAGCAAAATAAGCTTCTTTCTCAACCGCAAACGCAAACGCGTACTAACTCTAACATATTCATTCCTACTTTCAACCATTCACTATTTAAAAACAGTCCAAGCTACCTCTGTAGTAAAATTTACAATAAATTTCCACAATCCATCAAAAACGATACTCCAACATCATTTAGAATTAAAATTAAATCTTTTCTCATTCATAACCCTTTTTATTCCTTAGAGGAATTCCTTATTGCAAAAATTGAATTTAACTAACACATTTTGTGTCCCATCTTCCTTCTTGTCCATCACATAACGTTTTGTATGTTTATCTTAACTATTCTTATTAATTGTTCTCTTAAATATTTTATTGTATTACTATTTATATTCTAATTCTAATTACTGTGCTAGTTATTCACTCCCTCTCTCTCAGGAGAGGGTATATTTTTACTATGTACGAATCTGTGAATAAAGAATGAAATGAAATGAAATGAAATGAAATGAAATGAAATGAAATGAAATGAAATGAAATGAAAAATGTTTTGTACATTCTAATTTTAAAAGCTTAATAATATAACTAGAGAAAAATATCATAAATCCTGGACTAGAAATATTCATAAACAAATGTTTCATTAAAAGTTCGTTATTTTAATGTACTATTAACAATATCTTGTTCACGAATTGTTTATATCAAGATATGAACTTAAAAATGAAAAAAAAATTACTTTTGAGTCACTCATAGAATCTTTCAGAAGTAATCATTTTCATACAACTACATTAGAACGCCTGCAGGCCAATTTTGAGTCGCTTTGAATTACCATAATATACTAATCATAATATTCACCTTGAATGCAAGCTACATCTGTAACCTGGCTGTCAGCCTAAGGATCACATGCTTAGGTGAACGAAGACGCAAAGATTGATAGCTTGAACCACGCAAAACTAAGATGCATCGTGAGAGCCCATGTCGTGACACTCATTGCAAGAATAATGTTTATAATTATTAAAGTACAGATTAGTAATTAAGTAATAAGCACATTACATTATCTTCGTACCATTAATTACCGTATATGCCTTATAGGACTTGATACTTGACCCCCTTTATTTCCTTCATAATGCAACGAGCTATCATTTGACCTTAAGGGGAATCCCTAGACCCAAATATGATTTCAAAAGAATGCAGTAAAGACGTCTGAAAGTAAGTTGAATGTAAGAGGGGCTTAATAAAAGTGCGGATTATTTTATTGAAATTTTTTTGACGGGACATAACCTCAGAATCAACGATTATATTCAAATTATTGGAATCAGATGTTAAAGTTCAAAATTGAATTTTGAGCAGCGGTTTTTTGTATATTGTTTCTACATACTCCTTTATCTACAACCTAAATATAAGGATTATTGGTTTTAGATGGTTTCAGGCATTGCACGATTTTTTCCGTTTAACGGTACAAAATTTGAAATTGTACCGGCAGGCGAAAAAAGTTGTGCAACGCTACAAACCATATAAAACCAATAATCTTTTTATTTAGGTTGTTGAAAAAGGTATATGTAGAAACAATATAAAAAAAACGCTGCTCAAAATTCAATTTTGAACTTGAACAACTGATTCCGGTATTTTGAATATAATTGTTGATTCTGAGGTTATGTCGCGTCAAAAAAAAAAACTCTCTTTTATTAAGCCCTTCTTACATTCTACTTACTTTTCAGACGTCTTTACTGCATTCTTAAGAAATCATATTTGGGTCTAGGGATTCCACTTAACACAAGAAATTAATATAATCATCTTTGAAACTTCAAACATCAAAAATATTCTTGTTCAACGTATTTATGATTTTTTGATCTATGTTGTTTGAAATCTATTTTTCAACCCCCTTCATGTATTAAATCATGCAACGTTTAAGATTGGGGGGAGGGGGCACGGATATAATAACCAAAAATGAAACAACTGTTGCTTGCATTATGATAACAGTGAAAAATGAATAATGGAAGTGAAATATTTCGAAGAACAAATGACAAAATAAAATGTTACTTTGGCACTGTTGCAAAAACTAAACCCGGAATAACTTAAATAGTATTTTCCAACCTGAAAATAATTTGTTTTAACAGCATGAGTAAACATATTTAAATATATCCACGACTTTTTTTGTAGGGTAGACTGAGTATGTGTAGGCAAATAAGAACTTATTGTTAAAAGGTAAATAATTTCTAATGTGCCTACACTTCTTTGATCTCCCCGAAAAAATAGTTAAAGTCATCAATATGTATAACAGAGTAAGATTCATACAAACTTAAATATAATATCTTGTATTTATTTATTTTATTGATTTCTTACCCTCTTGACGTTGTAAAAGTAGCTGTTGAGGCCCAACACGCCTGACACGATCATGGCGATCTTGCTGATGAGGAAGGCTTTCTTGGCGACGAAGACGAGGACTGCGAAGATCAGGGGTACCACCGTAACAAGAGGCAACTTGAAGCCAAGGAGCAGAGGGAGGATCACGGATCTGGCTAGGAGCCGCCCTGGAATACAAACAAAACAGATATTAATCAATTAACTGAAAGAGGGAATGATTGATTGTATGATTGATTGATTGATTGTTTGATTGATTGATTAATAGAAAGATAGATTGATTGATTGATTAATTGATTAATTGATTGATTGATTGATTGATTGATTGATTGATTGATTGATTGATTGATTGATTGATTGGTTGATTGATTAAAATTGTTATTAAGGCGGGATTAAGGTTAGTGAAGCCTTATCTTCCATACGACCTGCGGGAGATTGATTTCATTACAGTTTATCTATGTATCTATGCCGGCAAGATTACGGCCATTGGGCCTTTTCTTACAACTTACAAGAGAATACAGAGAGATAGCTCAGTCTGCATTAAATTTATTGTCCCCCACTGAATATCAGTTGTGTGACAATGGGTCTCTAAATAAAATGATTTATTTTTATTTAGGTATACAGAACGAACCAAATTGTTTATATTTCGGTTCAATTCTGTATTCGGGAGATTTTGAATTGGATCATAGATAAACGTAACATTTTTCTTGTCTGAAACTGCGTTTATATTCAAAGAAGAGCATCAAAGCGGAAACAATTAGAAACCAGTTTGTATTTAGTAGTATTGTATTTTCAGTATTGTAATTGGTATTATTGACCACCTTATTATAATATACATTTAATTGTTTTAATTTATTAAACAGAAAACAAGATACACAGAAACAGTAGTAAAGAGTAACACACTTAATTGAAATAAGTCCAAGTTCTTATGATTGCTGTGTTTAAGTGTTAGTGACTTTATCATAACATCATTACATCAATATGCTCAAGAAGCAATTAAAAGTTCATAATGAAATTGATTAGATCTTACACATTATATCTATCATAACCTAATTTGCTTATCTCTTGGGTTTGCATTATTATCTAGCTTTAATTGATAATGCTTGAGAAGTTTCATGTAGTTACGTGTTATTCTGAGAATTACGTGTACGTATTGCAGTTGCGTGTGATACGCAACACACAGTCTGATGCGCGACATTCTTGGTATAATATAGTGCCTATAAGCGCAGCAAAAAAACGCGATGAATGTGTAATGTAAATATTCAACTCTATCAGCCAATGGACCATTATTACGAATTACAAATTTCTAATGTTGCACACTTAAGACACTCTTTTTGACAGTAATGATGTGTTTTTAAGTTCCAACATCAGGTAGAATGTTGAAGCTTTAGAACAAGGCATCTTTAAAGTGACTATTAACACCATTTTTTTTACGACATAATCTATACTCTATAGCATAAAACTACACCTTAAATGACCGTTTAAAAATTATATCTTGAAACTGTGATTTTGCATGATTTTTAAAATGCTTTTGATCCTGAAATTGGCAAAAATTGACGTTTTGGGGAATTTATTAAATTGGCTTTAACCTGCTTATTTTTTGTTCCACATAGAAACTAGAGCATCGTATCAATCAAAAATGTCCCTTTATAACATCTTGTCTTGAAACTGGGTGCACACAAATACAGTAAAACACACAAAAATATGCCTTCCGAAATCACACCCATTCTTGGAACCACTTGCCCAAATTACAAAACAAAATAGAGAGGAGAGTACGTCAATAATAGCCAATATTTTTTTGATCAAAATCCTTCTAGGTCACTGAGCATAAAAATCATGCTTATGTTTTTTCTTAAGGGAGATTTTGCTATGGGACCTAGCTTAAAAAATTAAATGTGTATGTTAATTGACTTTAAGTAGCCTTGGTTTACAGTTTAGCAAATATAGGAAAGGTTAATTTTTTTAAGGTTCTACACACATTTTATTATGGCATTGTCAATTGGAAATAATGTTTGCATACAGTTTTTTAACGCAGGTGTTGTTGTAACCTTTATGTTTTGGAATAGAAAATGTTTAAAATTTATACAACGCAATATCTTATTGGATTCAATTACATGCAGTCAAATATCATATTTAATATTCCTTGAAGAAGAAGAAATAAAGTAAAGGCGAAGAAAATTACATTTTTGGGGAAGCGTCATTCATGGCTAGCCGGTTTCGGGGGAAGAAGGTGAAGTGATAATACATGCAGAGGAAGAAAATGACATTGTTGAGTCAAGTCGACTTTGGGGGCCACGAATGTGGTAGGACCCTCCCAACCCCTACCTGACGTCAAATTTCGAAAACAAATTAGATATTTTTATTATAAAAACAATTTTTGTTTTTGAAGTTCGATATGATGATGATGTGACATACGTAATATTACTACATCATAATTATGTTATCTTCTATCTAGCTCATCATACCAGTTATCAGGCTATACATTTCAGTTCACAGAAATCCCACAAGATCGCATGTTGTTACGCTGCCTGTTACTCTGTCCATGCCTACGTGACAGATCGGAGGTTCTGTAAAAGACTTTTGTGCGTAAGATGTTCCAAGTGCGTTAAAACTGCGTGTTCGTTCCGCACAGTGAACAAAAGTATTTGTACACACTCTAACCATCAAATATTCCTATTTTAGAGTTTATAATAATGTTTATCGAGTTTAACAATTAAAAGTCAAAGTTCACAGAACAACGGGTCATTTAGTACTGTGCAAAAGGACTTTTCTTAGCATTATCTCTCTATAAAATCTAACTGAACGACTTAATAGTATTTTAACATAATAAATATTTAATATCATGTTAGAAATATACACCACTTGCAAATTGATTAGGTTCGCTGTATGTAATGAGGCTACTTAACGTAGGAATCCAAGAATAAATTATTTTGTGAGAACATTCAGACACCAATACTCTATACGGGAGCTAGGTGTGATGGGTTCGCTGCCTTAGTTTCTGTATAAAGCAATTATAGGCTATACAGACTACGCGGGATTCGAACTCGCGTCCCAACCCTACGAGCCACCGTGGGTGGTTGCAAAGACTCGTAGTTCAAATCAGTGATCATCACACAAATGTCGCACTAATAAACAAATAATGTGCCCCATGATATTGTCAACAGTCAATGATCCAGGTGTACTGGCCCTGTTTAAACTATCTCCAGAAAGCATTTTGATGATATGATTTAGTACTCCTTACAACATTAACTATCAACAATAGAACTACTGTATATTTTAAATGCGTAATGATATAATAAAAATTCTACCGCTACCATTAGTTTTTTTTTTTTAATTGGTATATAACCAAATCGTTCAATTCTATTGTATAATTTACCAGGGTGTCGGTAAATTTTACTATGAACATTTTACTGATCTTTTCAGTTTTTAATGTCCATCAAAATTAGTGTGTTGGTGATATAACCAAAACGTTCAATTCCTCTGTGTTGTTTGGTCCAGTTAGATGGTAATGTCGGTAAATTTTAGTGATATCATAAAAGGTTTACTGATATCAATAAGATTTGTCTGATAGTTCTAGTAGGGATTCTCTTACAAATCGTGATTTATCAACGATCATCAGACATCAATGTAACTGACATTTTTAAAATCTATTCATCATCGATTTAACATGTAATGTGACATTGATAATAAAATAATAAAATTGTATACTGAATTTAGTATGGTTTGTCAGTGATAACGAACAACTGAAAACGGCAAATTCCTGAATTGTGTATTAATGAACATCTATTCCGACAAGTTTAAGCCTTACGACGCTTTCTATCGCAAGTTCTCTACACTAGCTGCACATCATACACGAATGCAGCGATCTCAGTGAGAGTTGCTTGAACTACGAGAATCAACACCAAGTGGCTGTCTACAGAGGCATCGTCAGTATGACACACGGCACACGTTGTCTCTACTACTGACACACGGTTCGCATGAATGACTACCAAGGAGAGAAAATGTTTGGAAAAATGTTTTGAACTGGTGGCGTAAATAAAGTTAAAAATTTAATTTTTATAATCTGAGAAAATTAAGCTAATCAAGTGTATTTTGTACTGTAAGTAGATAATAAAAAACTTCCATGATTTTTTTGACAACATTCTTGATGGAAGGAATGTACTAAACAAGTAAATAGACTAATATTTAATACTAGGAAAACGCTAAAGTCCCGCCGCGTTGATGGATGAGCTTTTTAAAGTTTTTAGTTTGCGTGGGATATCTTTACTTTTGCAAGTGCTTTGTTTTGCTGCCTACGCATTGTAGGTGAATGTTGTCAAGTTTCTTTTGTTTCTTGTCAATTGGTATTATTTACCGTAAAAACTTATATTAAAAGCTTTATTTCTATGGATTCTGGCTAACTTTTCAACTTTTTCTTTCAAAGGTACTACATCACCATAACCTTAATGTCCATGTACAATATAATAACGTTGTAGCCCCACCCGTTTGGTCAGAATTGGCCCAAATGGCACGAATATATCGCACAAAAAATCAAAAAACTTATATTAAAAGCTTTATTTCTATAGATTCTGGCTAACTTTTTCAAATTTTTCTTTCAGAAAGCAATACATCACCATTACCTTAATGTCCATGTGAAATAGGAACGTTGTAGCCACACCCGTTTGGTCAGAATCAGCCCAAATGTCACGAAAATACCGCACTAAAAAAGTAAAAATCGAAAAAAATCGTAAAAGTACGATATTCATGAGAATATTTTCTTCGATTGTACCCAAAAACGTAGCAAGTCTAAGTTCAGAGATTTCGAAGGTCCTGTCAAATTTTCATCAAGATCGCATATGCCGTTTGCCCGGTAGAGAGCGAACAAACAGACAAAAATACAAACAAAAAAAAAAACAAAAAAACAAAAAACAAAAAAAAAAACACCGAGCTAAATTTTTTGGGGGGTCGGTGAAATTGAAGTCTTCGCTTCGCTCATCCAACAATCCAGAAGTTTAAAAGTCCATCCTAATCTATCTCAACTTCTGAATTATATTAAATATTAACAACACCTAAGGGAGTGTTTCCCGACCAACCAAATTGTGATGTTAATATGCACTTAGGCGATAAGCCCATAAATCCACGAGTTAACGTATTATTCAGAGTTTTAAAAGAGTCATCAATTCAACTTAAAATAATTCATGTTTCGTGTCGAGTTTGGTATCTTCTAAAGCTTCGCCGTTGGGTGTAGACTTGTTTTCGCAAGGAGTGAGCTAGCTTGGTGCCAAGTTCAAGGTGTTACTTGGCCACACATCTTCTTGAGGGTCATGTCTGGGTGTGTGCACTGTATACAATCCTGGCAGACCGGCCGTGCGTGTAGTGTGCGTTTGTCTTCCTCATTCCTACATCACCTCGAAGTGATACCGAGAGACTTACAGTACAACAATACCCCTAGGGCAAAGTTTTCATTTATTGACATTCGACAATATGCGAATCGATAAGTGAAAGCTATGTAAAATTGGCAATTATGTTTAATTAAATACTAGTTATTCTTCAATGGATACCATACAATTAAATACTTTGAATGAATGAGGTGATAATTGTACTCTTTCGATATATAATTAATTTCTCTCTATTGACTTTTGAATCTTTTATAAGTTCTTAGGGCTCAGACTGAAATATATTCAATAACACCGGTAACCTTCTATTTTATCTAAATTCATTTTAATATTTTTAAATGCATCTCTAAACGTAATTTCGTATTTTGTAAGTATTGATACATTGATTATGATTCGTGCTTTTAAAACGTCATTATTTTGAAATTCCTCCCTTATATTCAACTTGCCCGCAACAGTGTTTCGATTTTTTCAATTCCACAGTCCACTTCATATCAGATTGTGTATGTAGTTGCATGAATGTGTTACTTCACAAATAAATTTCAAATCAATTCCTACATTTTTAAATTGAGCGAGCGTAGCGAGCGTCTCCACTTGACTCTTTTGGCTCGAATGTCTGTTTTTTTTTCTTTTCTGTTACTGCTTCGATACAGGTCGCACCGTTTCTCTGAACGACCTGAAATTATTTACACATGTACATACCACCTACCTAGGCGGGTTGCTGTATAGTTTTTGAACAAAATCCGATCGTTGGTTATAAAAAATAAAAAATAAAATAAAAAAATAAAAAAATAAAAATGTTTCGATCGTTATGAAATTTTGCAGGGTCAATAAGTACAACATTCTCTCCTATTTTCCAAATTTTCAGCTAAATCGGTCAAGACCTTAAAGACTTATTGGTAATCATAATTCGAAAAATGAAGTTAAAAATGAAGGAGGCAGTGAAGATACAAAGATACACTTTAGAAGGCATGACGTGAATTAGTACAATGCAAAGATGTTGGAATAGTATACAGTGTACAATGCCAATATCCAGTTAGGCCTACACTGTGTGGTGGGACTTATGGGAATGTCGTACTCGGGTCATGTTGCACGTACGTGTTGCTCGCTCATGCAACAACGCGTCAAACTGAGCGTTTTCCGTTTTTTGTGTGTACAATGTCAATATCTTTGCATTGTACTAATTCACGTCATGCCTTCTAAAGTGTATCTTTGTATCTTCACTGCCTCCTTCATTTTTTAACATCATTTTTCGAATTATGATTACCAATAAGTCTTTAACGTCTTGACCGATTTAGCTGAAAATTTGGAAAATAGAAGAGAATGTTGTACTTATTGACCCTGCAAAATTTCATAACGATCGGAACATTTTTTTTTTTTTTTTATTACCAACGATCGGATTTTGTTCAAAAACTATACAGCAACCCGCCTAGGTGGTATGTACATGTGTGCAAAATTTCAGATTGATCAGAGAAACGGTGCGACCTGTATCGAAGAGGTAACAGAAAAAAAAACAGACATTCGAGCCATATGAGTCAAGTGGAGACGCTCGCTAAGCTCGCTCAATTAATACTAGGAAAACGCTCAGTTGGACGCGTTGTTGAGCGAGCACCGGTACGTGCAACATGACCCGAGTACGACATTCCCATAAGGCCCACCACACAGTGTAGGCCTAACTGGATATTGACATTGTACACTATGTACTATTCCAACATCTTTGCATTGTACTAATTCACGTCATGCCTTCTAAAGTGTATCTTTGTATCTTCACTGCCTCCTTCATTTTTAACTTCATTTTTCGAAATATGATTACCAATAAGTCCTTAAGGTCTTGACCAATTTAGCTGAAAATTTGGAAAATAGGAGAGAATGTTGTACTTATTGACCCTGCAAAATTTCATAACGATCGGAACATTTTTATTTTTTATTTATTTTTTTTTATTTTTTATAACCAACGATCGGATTTTGTTACAGCAACCCGCCTAGGTGGTATGTACATGTGTAAAAAATTTCAGGTCGATCAGAGAAACGGTGCGACCTGTATCGAAGCAGTAACAGAAAAAAAAACAAAAAAACAAACAAAAAAAAACAAAAAAAAAACAGACATTCGAGCCATAAGAGTCAAGTGGAGACGCTCGCTACGCTCGCTCAATTATTTTCCACGTTTCTTTTCACCCAATGAGAGTTTTCAGCATCAATTAATAGCGAACTGAAAGAATGGTTTAGTGTATCGTGATAATATAATTGGCAGCTAATGACCCGAGGTGTATTGTGTTAACCTCGCGTGGGCTGGGATCACACAGTCGTGGTCTGGCTCTTACTGGAGGCGTGAGGAAGCACTCCCGACTGTTGTTTCTATTCTCTCAACCTGAACAACTTAATAGACGCTACACTTCACTGCGTGCATGCGGCATGCTTGGAAGTCTAGATAAACATTTAGGAGGTGGGCGTCGCACACGTCCAGATAGACTGTACGCTGGTCCGAGGTGTATTGTGTTCACCTCGCTAGGCTGGGAACATACAGTCGTGGTCTGGCTCTTACTGGAGGCGTGAGGAAGCACTCCCGACTGTTGTTTCTATTCTCTCAACCTGAACAACTTAATAGACGCTACACTTCACTGCGTGCATGCGGCATGCTTGGAAGTCTAGATAAACATTTAGGAGGTGGGCGTCGCACACGTCCAGATAGACTGTACGCTGGTCCGAGGTGTATTGTGTTCACCCCGCTAGGCTGGGACACACAGTCGTGGTCTGGCTCTTACTGGAGGCGTGAGGAAGCACTCCCGACTGTTGTTTCTATTCTCTCAACCTGAACAACTTAATAGACGCTACACTTCACTGCGTGCATGCGGCATGCTTGGAAGTCTAGATAAACATTTAGGAGGTGGGCGTCGCACACGTCCAGATAGACTGTACGCTGGTCCGAGGTGTATTGTGTTCACCCCGCTAGGCTGGGAACACACAGTCGTGGTCTGGCTCTTACTGGAGGCGTGAGGAAGCACTCCCGACTGTTGTTTCTATTCTCTCA